>BQNB010004507.1:0-13795 GCA_026074375.1 Tanacetum coccineum | reverse complement strand
CCCAATACTTTTTTGTGCTTTAAAAGGTTCCGTTCTTGTCAATAAAATTCGTAGAATATATCATAAAGATTAGTTCTTGTCCGTAAAACTTGTAGAATACTCCGTATGTCATAAAGATTAGTCCTTGTCCATAAAACTTGTAAAATATGTCATAGTTTATGGATTGGAATGCTTATGTGTCATGTTGGAATGTCTAGAGTATATCATAGTTTGTTTAAGACAATCTCAATCTTTATTTCAAAATGAGGTAACTTTTTAATTATGTTTTTACATGTTACAAAGTCAAAGTCAAGAATATGTTTAAATTAGCTAAAATAAATTTATGGAACAATTAGACCAACCAGGCATAGTAAGCCTTTCTTGAAGCGTGATAGGTACTTATGACGCGTCGTGTGGCGCGTATGCTTCTTTAGTTACGTTGTCGCTCGTGTTTGGTAATTGGTCGAAACATGTATTTTTTGTTGTGCGTCATGGTGTGTCATATATATATGCTTAGAGAAATTATATTAAGTGATCTAGTTTTCTGATTAATATGATGATTTAAGCAACTTTCGACCCGTTTGGTCATCTATCTTTCAATGATACCCATTCGATACATTAAATCATAAAACATGATACAGATTCTATATCAACCCATTCACAAGTAAATGTTGAGATTGCCATAAACTCACAAGTAAATGTTGAGATTGCCATAAACTCACAAGTAAATGTTGAGATTGCCATAAACTCACAAGTAAATGTTGAGATTGCCATCCTTTGGTGTTTTATTTTGGTTTGTGTTTGCAGTTGGGTACATGGGTTCATATGTCCTCAGATGTTTTAAGAGGGTGTTTGGGATTGCTTATTGAAAATAGATTATGCGTTTTGAAAACGAATAATCAGATAATCAGCTGTTACAAAACGTTGTTTTAAAATATAGTGTTTGGATTTGATTATGTTATTTGATATCGCAATAATCAGATAATCAGTTTTTTGAGTATTTGGCAAATTAGATTATTCAATGACTTATCATGTAAAATTACAAAAGAGGATATTCTTATATTAGATTGAATATCTAATACACTACGTAATTTTTAACAAAGAGATACAATCTTATATACTCCTTTTACATTTTATATTTGCAATCTACTTTTCTTTTCATTCACATATTTCACCAGTTACCACCAACCTTCTCATTTTCTTCAATACACTATTCTTCTTCCTATTATCTATAGATCTGAATTAAAAAAAATATATCTAAATAAACCAACAAATCTTCATCCAAGTTATAAAGATCTAAAGATGGAATCTTTGCATAAGGTTTTGGGTCACTGAATGGTCTCGGCAATTGCTCCAATTCAAGCATGATTTTCCGATCAATCTCTATTTTATTTGTTTCTGGTAGTAGAAGAATGATAAGATCAATATTAATGATTGGTTTTGTTATAAAAGTCTACATCTACGAGTGGTAAAGAAGTTATTTGAAGGGTAATTTGGTAATCATTTTTATTAGAGAAAATCACGGTTCCAAAAAGCATGTCCCTAGTTGCTGTTACAAAACCACGCTTTGAAAGGGTCAAAACGCAGAAAATTGATTATCAGGTTATGTTTGCCAAACACTGAAACATAGATTATTGCGTTTGTGAGCCGTGATAATCAGATAATATGATTCATATCGCACTCCCAAACACCCCCTAACTTAAAAGTAGTCTTGAAAAAAAAAGCCTATAAGGCTGACTATTCGCTTATAGCCAACCAGCCTTTTTGATTTAAGCATGTTCATATTTATTTTGGGGTTCGATATTACGAGCTCGTTGATTTGTTTATGCTTTTTTTTTAGAACAGCAATTGTGGCTACATAGCCCCTAGCCCAGAAGGCGTAGCGAGTCCACACAACCAGGTTGGGTTCAGCCCAGAAGGCAATAACACCCTTCCCTTCTACTGCAAGCGGTGAAGGAAACCCTATCGCCCTAGACAAGTCCCAAATCGACTTGAGACCTTCGCCTTGGTGGGTGTTTAAAACTCCCACCCAAAACTTTTAGGAGTATCAGGCGGGCCAACTGAGCTTAGCTCAGTTGGTTGATTTGTTTATGCTTTACAGTAACCATCTTGTAACTTACACGCTAGGAAATATGCTTTATTTTTGTCTATTCATATTTTTGAATCCAATGTTATTTGTTTCGCCACAAATAACGTTATCTCGGTAATAAATTGTTCATCAAAACACTAGGAAGATAAATTTGCATCACTTCAAATATCAATCGAATATCTAATTTAAGGTCAAGATATCGGTTGGAAATTTTTGATAATCGGGTTCGGGAACGACCGATTGACCGTTTAAATATTTTTAAAAATTTTCATAAAATTAATAAATATTCTATTAAAACGAGTAAAAAAAACATTGTTATTATACTTTTAGTCCATATTCAGCTTAAATAAACCGAAACGGACGGCCCGTTTGACTCGGAACCACTAAACCTGGAATTCAAATAGAGTCAGGTTTGGGGTTGAAATTTTTAACCTTGACTTGACTTTTGACCAGAAACCGGACTAACCCACAACCGTAACACTTCTAGTGAGGATTTCCATGAATTAAAAACAAGAAAAACAACAAGAAAATAAATAAAACAACAAGAAACAAAAATTTATAAAAAAAAGTTTTTTCCAAGTAAATAAGGTCCTTCGTTTTCTGGAGTCATACTAATTCTCTCCATTTTGTCAATCCGTGAAATTTTAAATTTCTTCATTTGAAAAAAAAACTAAAATGCAAATGCCATGAAATGTCCCAAATATATCCAGTCAAACGCACTTTAAAGCTTTTTACAAAGATTTAAGGGGTTTACCAAGTCTTTATATAAAGTTTTTCAAAAATTCTTTTATACAATGAAAAAACCTATACAAAAAACTTTTTAAAATAGTAAAAATCTTTTTATCATTTGACACATTTATGAATGCTCTAATAAGTCTTCTATCAAATTTTCATTCTTATACCCATTCCTTTTATAAAAAAAAGCCAAACAAACGATTAATATTTTTTCATTTAAAAACTCATATCAAAGTAGCATAACAAACGCGCCCTAAAAGAATTCTTCTGATTGAATAACTGATTTTGTCACATCTTCGTGTGAATTTTTTTTCTTAATTCTTTTGGACATGGTCTTCCTATATTTCTAATTTATAAAAATAACTTAAGTTAATTTAATATTTGATAAAGACCACGTTAATTAAAACCTGTCTAATGTTAATGTTGTCACATTACGAATGGGCCGCCAAAACTCCTGAAAAGGGAGTGGTTTTTACCTAGTCTTGGAGTATGTGGTGGTGGTGGGATTTAAACCTCGTGGATTATTCGGATTTACTTTTGCTCAATATATTCGGAAACATGGGTACCAAAAAAAAAAATGTCGTCACAATTTTGTGGAACAGCAATCTTTGTTAGAACTAAATTTAAGTTGTTGATTTTGAGTGTTAATTAGCTATTGATTGCGGTGTTTAACTAGTTGTTGTCCTAGAGTTAATTATCTGTGGTCCGAGTGCAGTTTTTGTGTTTGTTTACGTTGTTTTATTTATCTATGGTTCCCGTCATATTAGGCCACTTTTGCTATAAGAAATAAAAATTGGCGATCGTCATTTTTTGTTTTTGTTTTGACATCTTTGTGGCTCTGGCTCATGGAAGCGAGTGGCTAACTACTAAGCCCAATTAAGTGATACCTTTTACATCAGTATCAGCCCAATAATAAATCTGTTGCTCCACTCGATTAGGGGTGTTGGTCGGTTCGGAACCGGGTTGTTCGGTTTATTCTGTTCGCTTAGTTTAGTTATAATTTTTTTTTTTTGTAAAATCGAAAACCGAACCGAAAATCGAATTTGAATTCAGTTGGTTTTTGGGTTGACCCGAATTACACCAGTTATTTTTTTTTAATTTAATTATATAAATATTTAGTAAAGAAAGATTATTTCAAGTATAAAAAGTGTTTTTTTATATTAAGACTTTTCATACATATAAATATATAAAAAATAAATATATTTATATAAATTCGGTTTTCGATTTTCGATTTGGATTGCCAAACTCATATCCAAACCGAAAACCGAATTTCTAGTTCGGTTTGACTTTTTTCTGTTTGATTTGGTTTCGATTTTTGATTTATTCGGTTTTCACCCAAAAAGCGAACACCCCTGCACTTGATGAAAAATAATTGAATTAGTTCTTTCCTAACTTTGTAAAGTTAACATATATTAATTTCCACATGAAATATTTCATCAGGTTCAGACGAGATCAATGCACATGGTGCAATATATGATGAATGAAATCTCATGACGTATAATGGGTACGACAGGCTTCTGGGCCTGGGTAAGCCTGGGTCGTACCATTACACAGGGCCTCAGCCCAACTAAATAACAAGTATGACACACCGAAACTAAGCCCAGAACCACACTGGCACGACCCGGATGCAATAAGACGGACGCAGATCGGTTATAAAGCCACTTCTGTATGCTCTCCGCGGACCAACTAGCATCTGTGGAAAAGGATCCGCGTCCACATGTCACGATTACCGCGGACCCTTGCCCGACAAGGGTCTCACTCCGGCCACTACAATTGTAAGCGAAATACTAGGAAACCCTAGTACTAAACCCGCTATAAATATGGGTCATCTAACACACCAAAAGAGACAATTCTTTGACTCCTTCAAATACACACACATACTTCTGAGATGATTTCTTATTCTCGCGTCGGAGTCTAATCGTGAGGTCCGTCCCACGGTAAGGCTAACGGTTTGTTTTCATTGTGCAGGAAATCATCCTAATCACTTTATTTAATACAAGATCTAGCCCGAAGTGAGCTTGAAGGTTAGTCCAACAAGCAATCTTAGCCCATCTCATACCCTATGACATATCTTGTACTCCCTCCGTTCCATTTTTATTGTCCACGTTTTCTTTTTGGGACGTCCCAATTTAATTGCCACTACTAAAAATAAATAGGTAAGTTTGATCAAGTTTACTATATTACCCTTGTTTGAAATTATTATTACAAACTTTAAAAAAGACTTTAATTAATTAGCTAAAGGTAAAACTGTTATTCTGTCAAAAAGTAAGAGAGAGAAAGCTGTAATAAATGCACTTTTATTAAACTGTGTATTTTTTGTCGGGGGACAATAATTTTGGGACGGAGGGAGTACTAACAAGTTGGCGCCATCCGTGAGACCCGTACACAACTACGTTTCCTAAAATACTTACCATGATTGGACCAGCGAAGCTAAATCTCACTCCACCCACGTTCGCCGTGCGAAACATAGTGGGAAGATAGAAAGAGCAAACCTTAAAAAATCCAGAAAGGCCCTCGTCCAACGCAGCCCTTCGGGAATACTGTGATAAGCATTATCATCAGTTGTTGCCAATAATAGCTGAAAAAGCTCACAATGAGAAAGTGTAACAAGAAAAACCGAATGAAGTAAAAGCTCGACTTAACTTCGAAGGGTGTTCAGAAAGAAATTCAATGACGGAAAGGGAGACAAAGCAAATGCCAGTCTACTTTGTTAGCCGCGCCCTACAAGGTCTAGAGATAAATTACATGTCAATGGAAAAGTTGGTGCTAGCTTTAATACACGCAAGTAAACGGCTAAAAAGATACTTCTAGGCTCGCACAATCATTGTCATCACAGACCAACCAATCAAGCAGATACTGTCAAGATCAGAGGTCGCAGGAAGGCTGCAAAAATAGAGTATTAAGCTAGGTGATTATGACATACAATACAGACCAAGAACATCAGTCAAGGGACAAATCTTGGCGGATTTCATAGTGGAACGTCCGGAAGACGTCCCTCTAGACACACCCATAGAAGCGGATGAGGAACTTTTAGACCCATGGACGCTGTTTACGGACGGATCATCCTGCGTAGATGGTTCTGGAGCTGGTCCAATACTTACAAATCCAAAAGGAGCAGAATTCATGTATGCCCTGTGGTTCAGGTTCGACGCAACCAATAACGAAGCTGAATATGAAGCTTTAATAGACGGTCTAAGAATCGCAGAACAAATGGGTGTAAAAAATCTCCAAACAAATGTGGACTCCCGTTTAGTAGCTAATCAGGTAAATGGATCCTACATAGCCAAAGAACCTGGCATGATACAATATCTAGAAAAACTGAAAACGCTCTCCAGCAGCTTCAAAAAATTCTCAACCAAGCAGATATCCATAAGATAAAACAAAAAAGCTGATGCTCTAAGCAAAATCGCATCCACCAACTTTGTCCATGTAACTAAGCAGGTCTTGGTCGAAGAGCTTAAAGAGAAGTCCATAAATAAAGCGGAAGTGTTAGCAGTTGTGGAGGAAGAGGGAGACACATGGATGACCCCAATCTATAATTACCTCACAGAAGAAACATTCCCCTCGAAAAAAGGAAAAGGCAAGAGTTGTACGACGCAAGTCAGGAAGGTACGCTGTAATCAACGGAGTCCTATACAAGAAATCTTATCTTGGACCGTTGTTACGATGTGTATGGCCATTGCAAGCAAATTACGTCTTAAGAGAAATTCATGAAGGATCTTGCAGCATGCATGCCGGAACAAGATCCATAGTAGCAAAGGCCATACAGACAGGATATTATGGCCAACGATGCACGTGGATGCAAGAAAATTGATAAGGACATGTCAAGACTGCCAGGTTCACCACCCCGTGCCAAGAAACCCGCAGCAAAAATTGAATCCCATCATGTCCCCGTGGTCATTTTACAAATGGGGAATAGACATAGCCGGACCCTTTCCGAAGGGACCTGAAAAAGTCAAATTCCTAAAAGTGGCAATGGACTACTGTACGACATGGATTGAAGCAAAGCCTGTCGCAACAATAACAGGTAATCAGGTCAAAAAAATCGTATGGGACAACATAGTCTGCATGTTCGGTCTTCCCGGGGAAATAATATCTGACAACGGAAAGCAATTCAAAGACTGGTGCGAAAGGTTATGCATCCGCCAATGCTTTGTTTCCGTCAAGCATCCACAAGCCAACAGAAGTTTAGGAGAGGGAATAAAGGCACGACTGGATAAAAGGAGCAAGGATTGATTGAAGAACTTTCACATGTCTTATGGGCACACCGCGCCATGATTAAGTCAAGTAATGGAGATACGCCATTCTCACTCACGTACGAAACAGAAGTAGTAATCCCAGCTGAAATTGGCATGCCTACCATAAGGACAACGGAGGTAGACATAGTGCATAATGATGAAGCCTTGGAAATCAACCTTGACCTTTTGGAAGAAAGAAGAGAACAAGCGACAATCCGCGAAGCAAAGAGCAATGCAAAAATGGAAAAATACTACAACTCTAAAGTCCGCAACACAATCTTCAAACCTGAAGATCTCGTGTACAGGAGCAATGAGGCCAGCCATGCAAAAGAGAGCGAAAAGCTTAGCCCTAAGTGGGAAGGACCATATGAAGTAACGGAAAGCACTAGGCAACGGAGCGTACAAGCTCAGGGATCGAAATGGAAAGATCTTTCCGCGAACTTGGAACGTCTATAACCTTAAGAGATGTTACATCCATTAAATGTAAGCACCCTTCACACGCAAGCTTTGTAGCGGAAGGGGCATTATTTGAATTTCTTTTTTTATCATGTAATGTCTTTTATTTAAATTAATGAATGAAATGTGAAGCCTAGCTACCTTCACAAGTTATTTAAAACTTTATCTTTTCTTTTACTTTGAAAAGTTATTTACACATTATATGATTGGTAAGACGCGCACGCAAAGGGGCACGACCCCACAAGAACAAGTTATTATTACGCATAATACAAGGATGAGAAGCCTAACAATTAACTCATGTACATAAGAGGGTTTGCAAGCCCAGTACCGGAAGAATAACCCACAAATATTCAACTAAGACTATGATCACGAACGTATAACAGTGATACTAAAAGATAGCAGCAAAGACATGTTAACAGAACATAAAATTATAGTGTTACATCACGACCATGATTGTCAAAATACAGTTAACCGCAACAAAAAGGCCACATACGTCCGCGGTAAGAACTATAAAGTACAAAAAGAAATAAAAGTCCAATTACAACTAACGGTAGAAAGCACTGCCATAGCGGCAGGTTCAACTACCCGCAACAGGTTCAGGAGAAGTTTCCAGCTCTTCTTTCTCAAATACAATTCCACCAGAGGAAGGATCTTCAACCTATGGCCCAGCATGGACAACCCTATAGTCCGCTACTAATAGCGGAGGAACTAAAACTGACACAGATTGTGCAAAGGTAGTAGATAAGGTAGTAACAACATCAGCAGTAACAGGGACCCTAGAAGTGCTAGCTTCACCAAGTAAGTTTTTAGAGGACAAAGGTTCTATGAGTGGAACCATGGCATCAGAAAGAGATAAGTGTCGTGCCTTCGCGTCTCCCTTGATCCTCTAAATGCGGTTATGAATAACTTTTAAGGAAAAATATAGAGAAGTTTCCCCAAGAACCACATTGTCTTTCCTCCTATGAATCGGAAGCATAAGTTGTTCGTGGGAAGGCTGTAACCCGCCAGCATCCGGAGTCTCAGCGGCAGGACCCTCCAAATGAAGATAATCCATTATATCAGCAATACTGGCATCCTTCTGGGATGCCAACAAAGTCAACAAAGAAAAATCCACATCGCGAAGAGCACTGACTGCAACAACATAATCCGCATCTGCGGAAGGGTTATAGGCAGCCACATCACTAAGAGCCCTTCCAGCTTTCCCATGCTCGATGCCAGCTACTAAACCATCTTGCATTCCCTTGTCAACTGCTGGCCCAATGGCTTTCCCCAAGACGAATAAGTATTCTGGCGATTAAAGGCACTTGGTAACAACAAGTTTCAGCCCATGGCTTAAAATCCATTTTCTCTTGGCAATCGTAGTCAGGTAGCTAGGATAAAACTCATCATCCAATTGAAGGGCCATCCTCATCAAGTGGGCATCTACTTCCGCAATCTTCTCTGTAATGACTCTGGCCTGCTCATCCTGTACGGCTTCGATTTTTTCTTTAAAAAGCTCATAACCAGCGACTTGGTTGCGAAGTTCGACACAAGTGGTCTCCAGCGAAGACACCTGTGAAAGCAAAAACAATTATAGCAGAAGAAAGACAAAAATATAAAAATGATCGAAGATAGAGACAATATATAACTACCTAATCAGTAAGGCCACTTTCTTCAGACTTCAGAGCAACAACATTTTCTTCAGAAGCACGCATCTTTGCTTCAAGAGTAGAATTTCTCTCTTTCAAAAGATTTAGCTCGGCAGCATGCAGAGCTTTCGTAGCTTCAACAGTGGTAACATGACCACGAAGGTGGATTGCTTCCGCAGCCTCAGCTTCTTTTAACAATAACTGAGATTTCAAGCTGGCAATCTCAACATCTTTCTCCTTCAACAAGTTAGTCTGCTGGGAAAACTCCTTCACCAGAATTTTCTTCTTTCTAAGAGTATGCTTTGCCCTTATCCGGACCTTGACACCGAGCCACGTCTGACATGCTGCCCCCACATTAAATTCAGTGTACAACTGATCATACTCCATAGCACAGAGTTGAGAAAAGAGAGCAGGAGCAAGCCAGCTGATCCGTTAAGGTACGACACATGTAAGGATCATCCAGAATAGACTCATTGGTAACAGTCCACTTGGGAACATATACCCGGTGCAGGGTCTTAGGGTTTAAATCATGAATAACATCAAAGGAGTCCGCAAAAAGTTTTGGATGGACCGGGCTAGAAGGACCTGCAACATCATGCCCGCTGGTAGATATGGAGTCCCCAAAAAGTATAGGGTTTATAGGCTTAACCTTGACTTTAGACACCGAAACCAGAGAAGTCTCAACAGCAGCAGTAGTGGTGACAGCCGTGGTCATCATCGAGGGATCCGGAACAGCAGACCTGACAAGATAAGATACTTCAACATCCACAACATGGGTACCAGAATAATGAGATGAATCTGAAGAAATTACAAACCTCACGGCCGTAGGTTTAGTCGACATAATCGGTGTGGTCACCCCCTTCACGCTCCGGCGTTGGGGTCATGAAAGAAGTAACCAGAGGCACAGTGGCTGCAGCCGTAACCCCAATTTCCGCAGCTAGTTTATTGTTGTCTAGCAGGCTCTGCATAGCAGCACGGGATTTCCCACCAGTACTAGCAGAAGCACCAGAGGTGCCGTAATCATCCCTTAGTTTCTTTGGGGGAGAGTGGAACCACTAGCATCTCCGGCTGCTTTTCTTTTTTTCTTTAACCTCCTGAGCTTCTCAGCAACATCTTCATACTAGGCTCAACAATTGCTTCCGTCAAAGCAACATATTCACCTCCCCCGGTAAAATGTTCCTTCTCAGCATCATTTGCTTCATCAAACAACCTGTCGATGCTCTCAGTCATGTTTCCCTCGCTACTCGCCGCAGTAACTGGGACGAGAGGAGCAAGCGGAACAACACGCCCGCGAGTAGCCTCAAGCAGCGAAACCTGATCGCCTGCTTTTTCCATCTCACCCACTCTCACCTTGGTGGGATCAACATGATGAATGAAAGAAAAAAGATCCATAGCTGCAAAACAATAAAACGACCAATTAGAAACAGAGTGGAAAGGAAAAACAAAACAAGTAAAGAAAAGCCACCCACCCTCATTATTATCATCCAAGAAAGAAGGATAACTGTTCTCATTAAGCTCATAGTAGCGACTTATCCCAACCCAGCATAAAAAAGGTTTCGAAAATTTTCGAAATGGAGAAGTATAGGTACGGAGGAAGTCACACACTTCCACATTGTACTGAGAAGGTTTGGGAAAAGGACCTTTCTTCAAGGTTTTACTTTTGTGCAATAGCACGGAAAAAGGAAAAGTGGTAGCATCATTTTCCATTCAAGCCTCGTTGGGACATAACGACCCGGAGACACCCTATACTGCTTCCGGTTCAATTGGTCTCGCGGATTCTGACCCTTGTTGTGTATTTATATTTATTGGTATATAAAAGGGGTGAGAAGAAGCGAGTCAAATTTCAAAACCGTGAACGCAACATAAGATCTCCTGAGAAATTTTATCCGCGCCAAATACTGATAGTTGGGAAAGGTTGATGCGGAAGTGCTCAAGAACATCTATAAAAAATTAGGAGAGAGGAATCCGGCATTTGGCAAAATCAAAAAACCGACTATATACACCAATCTTGCCAGCCGGACTTTGCAAAATACTTTGATTTGGACCAGGTAACTCAGGATGAACATCAGCAGGAATATGGTACTTCACGCATAATGCGTCTAAGGCCGGTTGGGTTAATCTGGATTTAATGTCATATATGGTACTCATGACGGAATATAAACAAAGGAAGGAAACCTAACCTAGTAGCCTAAAGAAATGTGAAGTAGTGAAAAGCGTGGAAATTGGTTGATTGAGCTCGAAAAATTTCAACAATTGCGAAACAGGCGATGAAGGAAAAAGAAATAGTAAAAACGAGGGGAGTATTTATACTCTTGGTATATTAAATTCAAAAGAGATAAGATGATGCCACGTGTGAACCACTAAATAAATTAACGGTCAGGATAGGTGGTAAGAGAACATGGTGACAGTTAGGAAACTGCCACCACGTCGTGTCATTCAGAAGATAAAAGGTTAGGGTAATGACACGTCACCCCAACCCTACCTAACCAGTTAAGGAAAAGTCTCGGAAGAAGAAAGGCGTGCGGAGATAAAGGAATAAAGTCTAGCAATATTCACCGTACACGGCACAACGCCGCACGCAGTAACAATACTAGACCGGGTGGACTTGATGACGTATAATGGGTACGACAGGCTTCTGGGCCTGGGTCGTACCATTACACATGGCCCTCAGCCCAACTAAACAAATAACAAGTATGACAGACCGAAATTAAGCCCTGAACCACACTGGCACGGCCCGGATGCAACAAGACGGGCGCGAATCGGTTATAAAGCCACTTCCGTAGGCTCTCCGCAGACCAACTAGCATCTGCGAAAAGGGATCCGCGTCCACAGGTCACGATTACCGCGGATCCGTGCCCGACAAGGGTCCCACCCCGGCCACTACAATTGTAGGCGAAAT
Source organism: Tanacetum coccineum (assembly GCA_026074375.1). NCBI lineage: Eukaryota > Viridiplantae > Streptophyta > Magnoliopsida > Asterales > Asteraceae > Tanacetum > Tanacetum coccineum. The sequence goes on along the minus strand of BQNB010004507.1, from coordinate 1,771 downwards.
ACTAAAAAACCCTAGTACTAGACCCCTTATAAATAGGGGTCATCTGACACACCAAAAGAGACAATTCTCTGACTCCTCTAAATACACACACATACTTCTGGCATGATTTCTTACTCTCGCGTCGAAGTTTAATCGTGGGGTCCGTCCCCACGGTAAAACTAATTGTTTGTTTTCATTGTGTAGGAAATCATCTCAATCACTTTGTTTAGTACAAAATCTAACTCGAAGTGAGCTTGAAAGTTAGTCCAACAAGCAATCTTAGCTCATCTCATACCCTGTGACATATTTTGTACTAACAAAATCATTTTACGTTCACATATGAACAAAAAACTTATACATTTAATGTTATTCTATTTGAATATTTCTCATATTATATTATCAGCAACAATGTTCTTATTCGTTTACTATTCTAAGTTTTTGACCAGTTCGTTAAAAGTTACGGAGTATTTTATTGCGTTGGAGTTGCTTTCGAAATTAATAAAATCGTGAGTTATCACGCTTTAAAAATAATTTATTAAATCAAGTTAGTCTAAACATTATCTTTCACATGTTGGTTTCAAAACGTGCATTTTATTGATTAATGGGCGTGTTTTGGCAAAATTAACGACAAAAGGCAATAGTAAAAAACAACGAGAACTGACCGGACCAAACAAGAACTGACTGGACCAAAAATCGATTGACTTCAAAAGTTTAAATCGAGGATCGGTTCAAAATGTACGGTTCATATCCTGGTCGGTCTTGTCTGTTCCGGTCCAAACAAGGATCAGACCAATCCGAGAAATGAAAATGAGGAAAAGGATGAATCGAGAACCAGACCGAAATATATTTGGTCCGTTAAGATCGGCCTGGTTTCTCGATCAAACAACTCAAAATGTTGCGCATCAAACATGTCCAAATCCTTGATCATAATTGTGTTCGCAAAGAGTTTTAAATAAACGAAAACTTTGGCTATCCATCCACGTGTACGTACAAGACAGAAACCATACTCGAACTCGAAACCAATATGAGCCATAATACCTTCCACGTCATCAGCGAGTGAGACACACTGCCAACTAAACCGCGTATGAAACAAGTCGACAGTTAATGACAAATAGGTACCTAACAAAAGGTGATGGCCCAACCAGCGAGTACCTTTCAAACCCATATCTTGTAGCGCGTGTACCAAACGTTCTTATTATCGTCTTTCTTATCTTTATTACACGTGTACGGTTATGTGCAAAAGATAGATGATAGCGGAATTTACCAAAATGACCAACTGTCGAATAACTTTTCTTGCATAGACCTGTCAAATCTGACATATCTAAAATGGCCATGTTGCTCGCGTTTTTGGAAGAGCTAGTAACTCGAGTAACATGTGTCAATCATATACACAACTTGGTTATTATCAAAGGAAAGAAACAAACCCTAAAAATCATTTTAGTTGCTCGCGTATTTAAAAAAGTTGCTCGCGTTTTTGGAAGAGCGAGTTTCGTTTTATAGTAAAAAAAAATTGTTTCATTTTGATAATTAGGTTTTGCATGGACAGTGAGAATTTTTTAGGAAGCACAATTTGATTTTCCAATTCAATATTACGAAATGACTAATGCCTGCTAAAGTTATGTCATTTCAAACAGTATGTAAATTGTATGTTTTCAGAATTCGTATCCTATATGATCCTATAAATCATACTTGTTGTAATGTAAAATTCAAACTACAATTGAAATCCAAAGAGCATTTGTTTATTGAATATATCCTAAAGAGATTTTTTTGAGGGTTTGTTAAGTTGTTTTGC
>BQNB010004506.1:0-107443 GCA_026074375.1 Tanacetum coccineum | reverse complement strand
TGCCTTCATGTTTGTGAAACACTATCAGCCACGGTGAAGGTACCGAATACTTTTGCATTATCTTTGATGCTTTTCCGTTGTTCCATGGTATCAAAGGTGCAGCTAAATGACAATGTTTGCATGTAGCACGGAACTTGAGGTAGTCGACACCAGCACAAAACTCCATTAACAACGTCTCCAAAACATGAGGCGGAAGATTGAAAAGGTGGGATTCATCATCATCAATCTTATCACTTTCTAACCTATAAAAGTACAAGACATTAGGTGGAAGATTGTACTAATTTTTTTATTACTTTTATTTTACAATTATAAATGACTGAAGCGATCAAGGAGAACTACATATTACAGTATTTATTCCAAAAATAATTTCTTGCTAAAGATAAATATGTTGTCACCCAAAATAACTAAAAGCAATACAATACCTGCCTTACGGTCGGGCGGACAGCGTATGGCATTGACACCATACACAAAGATTCCTTCATTTTCAAAACACCTTGTCGGTATTGGAGCAGGTGCGATTCAGTGCTTGATTACCCTTTACTGGATCTTACGACTATCTCATCCTCCTTGTGGCCCTTTTTTTTTGTTTACAGTGAAATGCAGACGACCATACTCTCCCATAACCCTATATGGATATGTTTTTCAAGGAAGCTAAAGGTAATAAAATTACAATTAAAGAATTTTTAGCAATACTATACCTGGTGCATTCGAGCAATTGTCCACGCCGACACGTGTGTGTTCGTCATGCACAAGAATAGAAAGAGAAGGAGATGGTTTTATCTTTGACGTGGTACGAGTATATGGATTTTTCCATTATCAGCAAGAAATTATGTATATACCCCGAATTTGATGAGGCAATTGCTGGGCTGGAAAATATGGGTGAATCAGTATTAAGTTCCAGGGATAAATATAGTGTCTTTGAGGGTCTTTGATTTATTCCCACGTTCATATTATCATGTCAGTTTCAATACATTTCTCAGCACCAACTGTTTTATGCTTTTCTTTTAAGACCCAACACAACAAGGAACCAGTTCTGTAGAAAGATCCTTTCATGCAAAAGTTAAAACGAAGGGACAATCAATGATAAAGGAGAAACGAACTTCCAAAATTGGCAATAAAGTTATCTCTCAACCTTCTCTTTGTTTCTTGATTTCACAATCATTAACCACGATGTTAACCTCTACGATTTGTCGAGTACGTGTCATGCATACAACCGTTAGATGAATCGATGTAGCATATACTTTACATGCCACACGTTTGGCAATGTAGCGAGCCATCGCTGTCGGTTAAGATCTTTATTTGGTTTGTATATGTCGATTTGGTCCATCTTAACTTCTTTCTGAAGGATGAATCCATCCCGAGCCTACAGTACACAAAATTGGGTTTTGTGGTTCTCATCAGCAAAAGAACCGAATTGGGATCTTCGGGAGGGGCCGACAAACAACATTCTCTCATATCATCACAACACCCTTTTGATTTGCTATACTTCAAGGGAGGGAGATTAATGATCTTAGATGTAATTGGGTTCCAAAGAGACCAAATGACGTCACGTGGATGGTTGGAGGAGAGAACCACCCAACAGCCATGAAAACACCCTCGGATACGTTTTCCAAGTAGCTCAGGGATTTGGCACCGATAATGAGACATGGGGTCATGAATGTTGTAGAAAATATGGAATTGGGTGTTGTCTCCTTCGTCTTCCACTTTCTGTGAAACAAACCATGGATGTTTAGGAGGCATGACTGAATCACAAGAAATCTCCATATGCTTCGCTTCCATCTACAAAGTGTCCGATATTATTAATTCAAAGCCACACTGATATCCAGGAACATATAGATTTTTATGACTGCTTTCATACTAAGCATCTAAAATCAGTTTAAAAAGGTCAAAACTACAGGAATCGCTAACTGAATGGGCACCTAATGAAACAAACTAATCCTAGACATAAGTTAAACAAGAAGCAGATATATCACATGTAACCAAAACCTCAAATTATTGAAAAAACCTTATAAAAAAGTGCAACAGACCAAAAAAAAGCTTGAGTTTTATCCGTTTTCTTAATAAGTGTTTGTTTAAGCTCTTTTTAGGGGACATGAGCTTATTAGTTTATATTACTTAAATAAGCCTAAACAAGTGTTTTTGTAACCTTATAAGGTTGGCTTATATGAGGGGTTTTTTATAATAACCTCAAAGTTTGTGGCTTATTAAGTGAGCTTATTTAAGGGTGTATAACAAAACACTTATTTAAAGGGGTGCATAACAATCACAGCTTTTGATGTTTACGCACTTTTTGGCCGTTTTATCTCCTTAACGATAACAAAGCTAACCCAAACACTAAGCATTGGCTTATGAACTTATTTCATCTTTTTAATGACAATTTCAACCACTCAGGGCTAGCCTAGCGGCAAAGTTGTAACTATCATCACCACAAAGCTCTCAAGTTCACTTCATGAGTTCATGCTAGATGCAAACAACCTAAGTGGCGTTGCACCCTCGTGAACAGGGAGGGCTTTACTGTGTTTGATTATATGTGGTGGTGGATTACCAAAAGGTTATGGCCGGAAACTATGGTCAACCAAAAAAAATATAAGCAGGAGGGAGTGTAATGTAGGGAAACATGTACACTTTTTATTATAACAAAATCATATTACAATTAACAAATAATTAACAAAAATAAATAACAGAAAATATAACAAACAGAATGGGGTAGAGGCAGAAGACAGACACTATGAATGATAAATAAATAAATCAGTAAAAGGTCATGGAACGAGGCACGTGTTGGACACGCTTCCCTTAAAACAGATTCGCCGTCTGTTTCCCAGGGTACAACGTTCAAAGCTGTTGTACAGCCGGACCTGACATACTTGCCTGAAAAATCACGGAAACTTGAGTGCTTCTGATCAAAAAGATTGCAAGAAAACTTATTAATGGAGTTATTCTCTCTTGTGTGTTTTTCCGGTGTGTTTGGAATGGTTGAGATTGTCATCTATTTATACACATCCATATGCATATGGTGCAATCAATGCTGGTTAATCCTCATTAATTTGCCAATCATAATCAGCCAATTAATTGTCAATCAATGACTCATTAATCTTGCAAATCAGCCAATTAAATTGTTAGTCAATGACTCATTAATCTAAAATCAATCAATAGTTAATCAATGACTCATTAATTTGCAAATAATAACACCCAATTTAATTGTCAGTCAAAGACACATTAATTAGCTGTTATTACTCAATTTAACCAATTTTCTCCATTCCAACTACCCTTCTTTGAGACTCGATATCTCATTCACACTAACTTCATTTTTGGACATATAATGGCTTGTTACAAAGCCTTACACTTAATAATTATATTTACTAATAATTATCTATGTCCAAAATTAGTGAAAACACATTTTTCACTAAAATTTTCCAACAATCCCCCACATGAATGGAGATCGGTCGAAAACACACGAAATTTCGGCAAAATTTCTGCGGTTGAGTCCTGCATAGGATAGGTAGGTGTGACCCTTTGAACCTTCCCTTGTGAGATGCACTTAGCCTCCTAGATCTGAGTAGACGCGATGTCCTTGAACTCAAAGTCTGTTTACGTAGACGACAATACACACTCACACAAGACTCTCCCTGACCTTGTCAAGTCCTCATAGTCGTGTTCGTTATGGTCATGAACACTAGCCTGGTTCTGCAAGAGCTCTTAGGAATTGCGCCCCCCACAATTCCCTTCGAAGCGACCCCACTTCTCTCTCACATAGGTGATTTCATCCTGAATCATTAAAAACATATGTTTTGTGATTTCATCTTGAATCATTATGCTTTGTGATTTCATCCTGAATCATTAAAGCCATATGTTTAACCTCTCGACAAGTCAAATTTTTATAGGAATGAACTAGAAAGTTACTATATTAAGTAAGTGCCCCACATTGACGTGACTTGCCCTACATTTCTATGATTAGGTTGTCCTATTGAACCCAGATCTTGGGATCTCCAGTCAACTGGGTTAGGTTTTCCTTTATAGAAACTCATTCCTTTAAGGGATTTAGTCCCATTTCTTTAGACGACTTACTAACTAACTCTCTGCTTAAGCCTTTCGTAAGCGGATCCGCGATGTTATCCTTTGACTTCACATAGTCAATTGAGATAACTCCTGTTGAGAGTAGTTGTCGTATCGAATTATGTCGACGACGGATATGTCTGGACTTTCCATTATACATTATGCTATGAGCTCTATCAATTGCCGATTGACTATCACAATGTATACTAATGGCTGTTGCCGATTTAGGGCACCTTGGTATGTCCTCTACGAATTGATGTAGCCATTCCGCCTCTTCTCTGCATTTATCTAACGTGATAAATTCTGATTCCATCATGGACTTAGCTATAACAGTTTGCTTGGAAGACTTCCAAGATATAGCTGATCCTCCTAGTGTAAACACATATCCACTAGTCGATCTAGAATCCTTTATATCAGATATCCAATTTGCATCACTGTATCCTTCGATAGCAGTAGGATATATATCATAATGCAGTCCATAATCACGACTGTATCTTAAATAATGAAGTACCCTAGTCATAGCTTTCCAATGTGCAACTCTTGGATTACTAGTATATCTGCTTAGCCTGCTAATAGCATACGCTAAGTCAGGCCGGGTACTTGTCATTAAATACATTAACATGCCAATAATTCTTGAATACTCTAATTGGGCCACACTCATGCCTCTATTTTTAGATAGATGCAAAATGGTGTCAATTGGAGTTCTAGCTTGGCCAGAATCCCCCGTATTATGAGTATTAATAATTTTGTCCATGTAATGTGCTTGACTTAACACAAGTCCATTCTGAGTTCGTATGATCTTTATTCCAAGGATCACATCAGCCAAACCTATATCTTTCATGTCAAACTTTGATTTCAAAATGTCTTTAGTAGATTTGATCATCTTGTCGTTACTACCAATGATAAGCATATCATCAACATATAAACACAAGATTACATATCCACTACTTGTGTCCTTTACATAAACACACTTGTCGCATTCATTAATTTTGAATCCACTATGTAACATGGTGTGGTCAAATTTTTGATGCCATTGTTTGGGAGATTGATTTAAGCTATATAATGACTTAACAAGCCTAAAAACCTTGCTTTCTTGTCCAAGAGCTATGAAACCCTCTGGTTGGTTCATATATATTTCTTCTTCTAAATTGCCGTTTAGAAATGTCATTTTCACATCCATTTGGTGAACATCCAAATTTCTTAATGAGGCAATAGCAAGTACCATTCTAATCGAGGTTATTCGCGTAACAGGCGAATAAGTATCAAGGTAATCTAGACCTTCGCGTTGTCTAAATCCTTTGATTACCAATCTTGCTTTGTACTTGCCAATGGTGCCATCGGCTTTCATCTTCTTTTTGAAGATCCATTTATAGCCTAGTGGTTTACAACCAGGAGGTAAATCCACGAGCTCCCAAGTATAATTTTGTAAAATTTAATCTATTTCACTTTTAATGGCTTCTTTCCATTGATGTCCTTCCGAGGAAGTTACCGCTTCTCGATAAGAAGTGGGTTCATTTTCTACCATAAAAGAAACAAAATCAGGTCCAAGCGATTTCTCGGTTCTTGCCCTTTTGCTTCTTCTCGGTTCAACCTCCTCTTCCTCAGGATGATCTTGTCTCTCATCTTGGAGATCATTATCATCTCATTGTCTCTTATCTTGGACAACTTCGCCATCTAATCTAGATGAGCTTCCAGTTTCCTTCGTTAAACAAGGAAATATATTTTCAAAGAAGGAAGCATTCCTTGATTCCATTGCTGCATTCTTTTGTATATCCGAATTTTTTGAGTCATGTATAATGAAACGATAAGCAATGTTATTCTTAGCATATCCAATGAATATACAATCCATAGATTTAGGTCTAATCTTTTGGGCCTTGGGTGTCGGCACAACTACCTTGGCTAGACACCCCACACTCGTAAGTACTGATATGATGGTTTTCTTCCCATCCTCAGTTTGTAAGGGGTCTCTTCTGTTTCCTTACGAGGTATCTTATTTAAAATATAAGTAGCCGTTAGAATAGCTTCCCCCCACATGTCCTGGCTTAAACCAGAACTTATCAACATGGCATTAACCATTTCTTTCAAGGTACGATTCTTCCTTTCGGCAATACCGTTTTGCTGAGGTGAATAAGGAGCAGTGAACTCGTGTCTGATTCCATGTTTCACACAAAGCTCAGCGAATGGAGACACGTATTCATCTCCTCTATCACTTCGTACAACCTTGATTTTCCTATCAAGTTGATTCTCAACTTTGGTTTTCTATAGAATAAACTTGTCTATAGCTTCATCTTTACTTTTCAACAAGTAAACGTAGAAATACTTTGTACAATCATCAATAAATGTGATAAAGTACTTATTGCCACCTTTTGTGGGTAGTGATTTCAAATCACATATGTTTGTGTGTATCATATCAGTGGTTTGGTTTTTCGTTTAACCGATTTGAAAGATGACCTTGTAAGTTTGGCTTCAACACAAGTTTCATACTTATATTTTGAATCAATATGAAAATTTGGTATACTATTAAAAAATCAAACGACGCATTGAATTAAAATTTACATGTCCAAGACGACCATGCCACATATGAGAAGAGTCAATTAAGTAAGCAAAAGAATTCATTTTATTGATATCATTCATAACAACCACTACATTGAGGTTAAACATACCATTCACGGCATAACCCTTACCAACATACATTTGATTCTTAGAAAGAACAAACTTATCAGACTAAAAAACAAGACGAAAACCAAACTTGTTCAACAGCCAACCGGACATAAGATTCTTGCGAATCTCCGAAACATACAAGACATTAGTCAACTTGAGCTCTTTCTCGGATATCATTTTTAGAATAACATCTCCTTCACCCTTGATATCAGTAGTTGCAGAGTTGCCCATGTACAACGTCTCTCCATTGTTAATCGCTCTAAAAGAGTGAAACATACTCTTGTTAGCACACACATGACGGGTTGCCCTAATATCAACTCACCAACCACTGTTGTTAGAACCTACCAGGTTAACTTCAGAGATCATGGCAATAACGTCAGACACCATAGCAATCATGTCCATATTAGCCAGGCGTGGATTCACCCGCTTCAACATTTTGCCATTAGTAGACAACATTTAAGCATGTCCCTGGAACTTTGTTTCTTAATTTCCAACTTAGAGACGGCACTCTGCTTCCTTTGCCCTTTTCTGTCATCCTTCCCTTTCCCTTTTACCTTTTCCATAGTATTGGACTTTGAAGATGATCCCATAAATACTAACCATTATTATCCTGGGCAGAATCAGGTGTATAGTGTTTTTTGAGCTAATCTTATGGTCCTCTTCAATACGAAGACGAACAACCAAGTCTTCAACACTCATCTTCTTTCGCGTATGCTTCAAGTAGTTTTTAAATTCTACCCAGCTTAGAGGTAACTTTTCAATAATAGCAGCAACCTAAAAAGTTTCACATAAAGTCATTCCCTCAGCATAAATATCGTGTAGCAAAACTTGCAGATCTTGAACCTAGGTTATCGCATTCCTTGAATCTGGGTTATGGCATTCCTTGAATCAACCATCTTGTAATCCAAAAAATGAGCTACCATGAACTTATTTGTACCAGCATCCTCAGTTTTGTACTTACGTTCCAACGGAATCCATAATCTTTGGCTGGTCGTGGTCTTGCAGTTAACACGTTTGTACAAAGAGTTCACCAAAACCATTCACACATAATTGTGACACGAAGAAGTCTAAATGTTTCCTTGCTTCAGAACCTTGTGCAGCTTGTGCATTAGATGGTTGGACCTTCCTTAGGGGATCATGCGTGCGTCTCGTTTAAGAATGCGCAAGGTTAACGTAGTTTAGCTAAAAAGAATCTTCTGTTTCCACCTTTTAAAATTCTGCCCATTGAATTTTTCTAGTTTTTCAGCATGATTAGCAATTGTATTGGCAACCGGCGCACCAGTTACGTTTACAGGAGTAGTCACATTAGTATTGATTGTCATCCTGAAATATCAAACACAAACAGTTAAATAAAGTGTTATAAATCGGTATCTAAGAAATTCAATCATGATTTCTATAAAGTTGTACCGGATCTGCTTTAAAGAAAATCAATCTTGGTTTCTATATAAACTGATTTGAATAACTGCTTTTAAAACGTTATATATCTGTACACCAAATCTGTAAATTAAAAATCTGTTTTATTAAAACTGATTTCCAAAGAAACTCAACTTGGTTTCGATAGAAAACAGTTTATAAATATAAAATCCGTTAATAATAATTAATCCTCGTGGTCATTTTAGAGTTGTTTGCACCTAGTAGGAATTGAACATGGACCTTATACATTTTGAGTGATATTAGTTACAAGGCTTTTAACTCTAGACCACCCCCTAAGTGGTCATGTTGTTACCATAGTTTGGTTTAGGAAATTCGGTGTAAAACGATAGAGGGGGTGAATACGGTTTCTTGACTTCTTCGAAGTTTATAAAACTTCAAGTCTCCAAAATAGCCGAGTGGTGTACTAATCTACTTAGCAATGAGAACAATAAGTGGATAGAGAGAAGAAGAGATAAAGAGAGACACCACGATATATACTGGTTCAGGAAGTTGGGTTTAGTCCTTCCGTACGTCCAGTTGCGAATACACGACTCCGATACTAACTAGTATAATCCTTATGGTGGACTATAAACCGTATTACAATTTAACTCAATTGACTTTCAACAAAGCTCAGCGCTCACAAAGAAGGTATTCCGCCCTCGGAATCCACCCCTAAGAAACCATGATTTGACTTATCCTATAAACTCTAAAAGCCTTCCCCTTTGAAGCTTTCCAAAAACCCCAACTAGATCCCTAATGATCTAGGCTTGATCCCACGGATACAAGACTTCCCTTACAATTGGATTCAATAAAAAGATAGATGGATGAACCAAGTCCTAACCTAATCTAGAGACTCGATTCTAAAGAAAGGGTATGAGAAAGAAGACCCTCGACAAAACACATAAGTATGGATTAGGTACTTGTGTGGCTCTCTTACGAAGATGTGTGTTCTTCAATAGATGATAGATGAGAAGATTAAGAACACAAGAGGTGTTAGACTTAGAGGATTAGAGGAGAGAAAATAGAAGAAAGAATGTTTGCAAGAGGTGAGGAATACAAAGGCCAAGGGTGGGTATTTATAGGCCAAGAGTCCCAAACTTGGGAAAATAATTCGCGAGTGGTGCGCTGCCCACGCGTCAGCACATGGCCAGCGCGCCAGATTCCCGAATTATTTTCTTCAGGACTTAGGCGTTTTAAATACCCGCACTTGTTAAACCCCTAATTGTACTTCACCCTGTGACCTTTCAATCATTCTTATACTCAAGGTCAACCAACTCAAATAGCCATTTGATAAAAACGTTTGTGAAGTATTTAACAACGTTTTGCTTATCCCATATTGTAAAGAGAGAAAAGAATTATCAAAAAGGGTAGCTTAGTTGGGATCCAACTAAAGGTTTGAAATAGCTTGTTGAGTACAAGATAATATTCTTGGAATATTCTTTGCTTGGGGAGAAAGAGGGAAGAATTTAAAATTTGAATTTGAAATTGAATTAGCCACATGTTGGATAAGAGAGAGTGGGTTGTGAATGAGTTGACATGATGTGATAGAAGGGAGCCTATTGATCTTGGTTTGAAATAGATGGTGAGGATGTGAAGAAGAGAGGTAAGTTGGATTAGTGAAGTGACAAGATCAATGGTAGAAAGAGAGGTGTGTTTGTTGTGTGAGTAAGAAGTGTATGTTTGTGAGAGGATGTGTGTTTGTTTAAGATGAGATTTCAATCCAAGGGTTGAGAAGAGAATGAGGTATATTGGATTAATGAGGTGGCTTGATTAATGGTAGAATAGAAAATGTGTTTGTGGTGTTTGTTTGAAACCAATGCAAGGGTGGAGAAAAGAATGTGGGAATTTAGATTGATGAAGTGGCTTGATCAAGGGTGAGGATGAAGAAGTGTGTGTGCGAAATTCAAATATTATGGAGAAGAAGGTAAATAGTAAATAAGTAGTGGAAAATGTTTTGATAAGATGTGGAGGATTCATTGTTTAGAATGTAAGGAACAAGAAGTACAACAAGTACAAGGATGATTGATATCTAAACCATTTTATGTTTAAACGAAATTCCTCACATGTTTCTAGGGGCATTGGCGTGTTGCTAGACGCTAACCTTTGCTTGTATTATTACTTGATTATTATGACGTGCGCAAGTGGGAGCTGTTGGAGTATGCCCGTGTCATAATAAATAATTATACGGCTAGACACATGTGAGCCTATGGGGTCACACACATATACACAGAGGTACCACTTTATATATCGTGTTTATTGTATTTACGGTATATAAATAACCTACGTAACTCGGGATCACTATCGGGCTTCTAATAACTAAGTAAAGTACTTGGTTTATTAGACATGGAAAACAAATGGCAAGCCCATACAAGCCCATGTAGGGGCCGGCCTAGATGAGGATAAGGGAGGGGATAAGATCAATTTTTATGTTAACGTATATTTGATATCTTCTCATAATTTTGATAACAACTTACCAAAAACTTCTCCCTCTCCCTCTCTCTTGGTTTTCATATGGAATAAAAGAAAACACATCTAGGGTTTGTGTTTTTTGATCTATTACATTGAATCTAGCTTATTCAAGGTATATTCCATGGTTACGGGGTTAAAGACTAGCATCTACGGGGTATACTAGGACGTGTAGTGTGTTTCTACATAGAAGTGATCTATTTTGATCACTTGGTTTCTAAGGGTAAATCGTGTGAAGAAGGTTTCCATTCGTTTCTATCGAACACGCTGCAAAGGTATAATAATTGTTGTTTTTCATTCGATTAATCATATGACTATGGATCCGGCTATAGGTGATTGATCCACTGCGTTTTATATTTAATAATATGTTATTTATATGTTAAATCACCAATAGTGGTATCACAAGCCATCATATGATGTCATATGATTATCGTGTATGTGTAAAAGTGGCTAAAACGCTTGTTTTTAATGGTTTCAAGAAGCAAATTTAAAATAGCCCTTAGGGCTTAATTTTTAAAAATATTTCAACCCTATGAGGGTCTAATAACCTGTGATTTTTAATCCCATAGCCATGGGTTACGCATACTTTAATTGGTATTGTTATCGGTTACGTGTAAAATGGCCTAAATCGCGTTTTTTGGTTCGATTCATGAATTTATTTTTAATCACCCCTTGGGCAATTAATTCTGTAATTATATGATAATTAAAATGTCTTAAAATTAGTGTTTAATGACCCTAATTTAATAGGTTACACGTACCGATCGGGGTTTTAATTCTAGTTAGTTATTTCTTTGATTTCGTTGGCTAACGATTTAATTCTTGTTATTTATTTTGTATCCATAGAAAATACATGAATGTTTGGCCATGGAATTAGCCAACACCTTGTTCATACATGATATTATGGTATTATTATGTTTTGTATGCAAAGCCGATGAAAACCTTGACCAATTGTGACATGATTCGCTTATATTTGCATTTATTTTTGGTTTTGGGTTTGCCATTTTTTCGGCTTCATTTTTTGGATGTTTTTTAATTTTTGTTTTAGCCATTGTTTGGGCACATTACAGTAGTTAGATGATAGGTAAAGTGTATTTATTTTTCAAATTATTGTAATCATCGTTTGGAATGGAATGGTGAAAGAGTTAAAGGCATAAGTCAAATTCAAAGCTGTTGGGGTGACCTGTACTAAAAATGAATTTCTCAGAGTTTTGTAAGGAGTTGGAGGCCAAAATATTTTGTGCAGGTACATAACTCATATGGCTACAAATTCTTCAACTGGAACTCAGATTGGGGAAGACTCTTTCTAGGAGTTTCAGGCCCCTGAAGTCAGCTAAATATTTCTGGCAGATTTGGATATCATGTTTACGTAGGGTTCCATTTGATCTTGAGTGGTCTTGGAGCAAGTGGGAGCCCTCCTTGTGGTTGTATTGGTTTACCCCTAGTTGACTTCTTGGTTCTCGTGATGGCTCACGAGACCAAGCATAGGTTTATTCATCGGTTGAGGCTTTGCATACTTGTGGTTGTGTGTTTATTTATTTGTTTTCTATATATGTTTGGAATATATATAACTTACAGATGGTTTTTATAAAACTTGAAATGAAACACAAAACATTTTTTAAGACTAAATCTTTGATTTAGTTTAAAGTTTAAATATGATTTGAAACTAAATCCTTGTTTTTATTGAAATAACACTTAACAATTGTTATGATTGTTATTTAATTTATGTATTGTCCAAACTAATATTTATTCCACTTAGGTTATATATTAGTCTCTAAAATTGACAACTTGACATACATAAAAATAAAACAAGTATTAGACTTAAGTTAAAAATGGTTTTTAACTTGTGCTACGAAGGATAAATGCATGCTTCCTCGTACACACTTTTTGATCACATATTCATCAAAATTTATACCCGTCACAAATTTAAGTCATGCCGGCCCATTGTTGAGATCACTTGCAATTACTTTTCACACTGCGTGAGATGTAGGTGAATTATAACCTATGGTGATTATTCTCTATGCGTGAGACTTAGATATATTTAACCAATTTCTCAAATTGGATGACTTAATTGAGTTAAGCAGGTGCGACCTTATCCCGAGGCAAGGATGGGACTAGTGCCATGAGTCTCATACGGTCTAAGAATTGCACATGTCTTGCAATTGGTGAACGCCACCTACCTATTGAATCTACCATTGCTAGCAGATCAACTGATGTGATGGTGGAACCTCAATGAGGATCTTAGCCTTTTCATTAAATTAATTGTTTTTATATTGTAAACTTGGGTAGTTACATTTAAAAAGGATTAATTATTTAAATACTAAAAGTTTGAACTTTATTTTGTAGATGGCAACAAATCAAACCACAAACAACAACTCAATCAGGTCAATTCTCGATAAGGAGAAGTTGAATGGTAGCAACTTTTTAGACTGGTATCGCAACCTAAGGATTGTCCTCACGAATGAACAAAAGTTGCACCGTCTGGAAGAGACCTTACCTGCTAGTGCAACTATTGTTGTTCGCAATGCCTACACTTGTAGGGTTTCTGAACAACAAGAAGTAGCTTGTCTTATGTTGGTGAGCATGAACCCCGAGATCCAAAAGAACTTAGAGGACCGCATCGCATTTGAAATCTTACAAGAACCAAAAACAATGTTCCAACAGCAGGCTGAGCAAGAATTGTTTGAAGTCAAGGCATTTCATGCTTGCAAGTAGGAGGAAGGCCAATTTGTTAGCACTTATGTGTTAAAGATGAAAGCCTACTTAGACCAAATGGATCGTCTTGGCTATCCTATACCTCTAGTTCTTGGTGTGAACTTGATTCTTACTTCACTCTCCAAGGACTATGATCAGTTCGTTCAGAACTATAACATGCATGGCATGGGGAAGACCATACCTGAACTGCATGCCATGCTGAAGCTTGCAGAGAAAGGTATTCCCAAGAAAGCTCTGGCTATTCTAGTTGTAAAGAAGGGTCAAATCTAGAAACCTAAACCGCAAGCACGAGGCAAGGGCAAGAGTAAGTTAGCTTACGACCTCAGATACAAGATCTCCCTACCTACTAAAAAGGAGCATCCTGCTAAGGACACAGAGTGCCATCACTGTCACAAGCTTGGACACTGGAAGAGAAATTGTCCTCTTTATTTGGCAGAGTTGAAGAAGAACAAAGCCAACACGTCTGACACATCATGTATCTTCACTATAGAACTCTACTCATTTCCTAAAACTAATTATTGGATTTATGACACTGGTTGTGGTAATCACATTTGTAATACAATTCAGGGGCTTTGGGGAATTCAGAAGTTGAATACAGATGCTTTGGATCTGTACGTTAGCAATGGCAACAGTGTAGCTGTCGAAGCCATAATGAGCTTTGATCTTATCCTTCCTAGTGGAATGGTTCTTGTACTAGACAATTGTCATTTTGCTCCCTCTATTACTAGAGTGGTTATTTCACTTTCACGTTTATGGGATAATGGTTTTCTTCATAAATTTACGAATTATGGTGCTATTTTTGTTTCTAAGGATAATTTATTTTATTTTAATGCTATTCCACGTGATGGTATTTTTGAGATTGATATGCATAATCATATATCTAATGAGCGTTCTATTTACACATGTAGCAACAAGAAATCCAAGCATAACTTGGATTATACTTTTCTATGGCATTATCGTCTTGGCCATATAAACAAGATATGCATTGCGAAGCTGCAATACGATGGGCTTCTTAAGTCAATTGATGATGAGTCTTTTGACATATGTGTATCTTGTATATATGGTAAGATGGCAAGAAATTCTTTTACTCATGAAAGTGAAAGGGCGAATGATCTACTTGGACTTATACATAGTGATGTATGCGGCCCATTTAGAACCACGTCTAGAGAAGGTGCTAACTACTACGTTACTTTTACTGACGATTTCAGTAGATATGGTTATGTTTATTTGATTAAACATAAACATGAAGTCTTTGAAATGTTTAAGGCATTCCAAAACGAAGTAGAACATCAACTCGGAAAGACTATAAAAGCGCTTCGATCCGATCGAGGAGGCGAGTATTTAAGTCAAGAGTTTTTAGATCATCTGAGGAGTTGTAGGATCATCTCACAACTTACCCCTCCTTACACGCCACAACATAATGGTGTGTCCGAGAGGAGAAATGGAACTTTGCTTGACATTGTTTGATCTATGATGAGTCTAACGACTTTGCCAATGTCCTTTTGGGGCTATGCTCTAGAGTCTGCTGCATGCATACTCAATATGGTTCCGACAAAGAAGGTCGATAAGACACCATATGAAATATGGCATGGGAAAGTCTCGAATCTGTCTTACTTGAAGGTCTGGGGTTGTGAGACTCTCGTCAAATGAGACAAACCAAACAAACCAAACAAACTTAAATCCAGATCCATCAAGTGCATGTTCGTAGGACACCCAAAGGAAACGATGGGTTACTACTTCTACTACCCACCCGAGAACAAAATATGTGTTGCTCGGTATGCTGAGTTTTTTTAGAACAGTCTCATATCACAAGAAGCAAGTGGGAACACAATAGACTTTGATGAAATTCAAAGGCAAGATGCACAACCTTCTGAGAACACTAGCGAACATCGACCTGAGGTCGAACATGAAGATGTCGAAACTCAAACTGATGTAAATCCCGTTCGTAGATTCGCAAGGATACCTCAAGCACCTGAACGATATGGTTTCTATGTCGATGCCGAGGAGCATGAGTTAGGGGATCATGGTGAATCCGCTAACTATCGAGCTGCATTGTCGGACCCTGAATCCGATAAATGGCTTGAAGCTATTAATGCGGAAATGCAATCCATGAAAGACAACCAAGTCTGGAAGTTAGTTGATCTTCTTCCTAACTGTAAGACTGTTGGGAGTAAATGGATTTTCAAGAAGAAGACTGATATGGATGGCAATATACACACCTATAAAGCTCGTCTTGTAGCAAATGGTTTCACTCAAACCTACGTAGTTGACTATGAAGAAACCTTCTCGCCTGTTGCAGACATCAAATCTATTAGGATTCTTATAGCCAACAACGTTTTATGACTATGAGATTTGGCAAATAGATGTTAAGACTGCCTTCTTGAATGGTCACCGAAACGAAGACGTTTATATGGTGCAACCTAAGGGGTTTGTGAATTCTAAACATCCTAGACGAGTATGCAAGCTTTAAAGATACATTAATGGTCTAAAGTAAGCTTCTAAGAGCTGGAACAAGAGATTTGATAAGGAGATCAAAAAGTATGACTTCACTCAAAATCTTGATGAGCCATGTGTACGTATGAGAGCTAGTGGAAGTATCGTTGTTTTCCTAATCTTATATGTCGATGACATATTACTCATGGGAAACAATATTCCAATGCTATAAGATGTAAAATCCTGACTTGGAAAATGTTTTGCCATGAAAGACTTAGGTAAAGCGGCATACATTCTAGGAATCAAGATCTATCGAGATAGATCAAGGCGGTTAATCGGCTTAAGTCAAAATGCATACATTGACAAGATTTTAAAAAGGTTTAAGATGGATGCTTCCAAACGTGGAAGTCTTCCAATGCAACCCGATGTAGACTTGTGCAAGAATCAAGGACCCTCCGCACATGTTGAGGTGATACGAATGAAAGGAGTACCTTATGCTTCAGCTGTAGATTCTATTATGTACGCAGTGAGGTGCACTAGACCTGATGTAGCCTTCTCTCAGAACCTAACGAGTAGATACCAACAGAATCTAAGTAAAAGTCACTGAACTGTTGTGAAGAACATACTAAAGTATCTTCAAAATACTAAAGATATATTTCTTGTTTATGGTGGTGATTCCACAACTGAGCTTAGTGTTACTTGCTACACTAACACTGGTTAGGAGACTGATCGGGACGACCTTCGATCTCAGACGAGGTATGTCTTCGTGATGAACGGAAGCGCTGTTGATTGCGATATCTTCTATGGAAGATGAATACATAGTTGCTTCTGAAGCTGCAACGGAAGCAATTTGGATACGTAAATTCACCATCTTTAGGAGCGATGTGAAGCACATGACGGACACGTGCAGTCAAAATAGGATTTGTTCCTCTACATGCTTTGGAGTTGGATACTACTAGGCCACTCGATAAATTGGACAGATGTTTGTGTGGCCACACCCATATGTAATTAAGATGATACTTGATTATTTTGATAATCTAGTTCAATATCTATATCGAGAAACAGAAATGTTAAAATGACCTATGATTCATGTCTAATGTTCAACAGAGTATCTGTAACAAAAGGATGATTGAAATATAAACCATTTAAACGAGATGTTTTAGAAACTATCCTCATATGTTTCTAGAGCCATTGGCGTGTTACTAGACGCCAGCGTCGTCTCAAAATTTCTAAAATTTTTGAGGGACCTGGGCGAAATTAAATAATACGACCTTTCAAGAAGAATTTTTATATTTAAAATGGCATTTTTATAAGGTATAATGCAAATTAGTTATCTAAACATTTAACATATTGTTAAGGTGACAAATTTTAGGGCCCCTGAAATTTTGAGGCCCTGTGCGGTCGCCCACCCCGCACACCCTCAAAGACGACCCTGCTAGACGCTAACCTTTGCTTGTATTATTACTTGATTATTATGACGTGCGCAAGTGGGAGCTGTTGGAGTATGCTTCTTGTCTTATATATTATTATCCGGGTGGACACCATATGAGCTATGGTCCACACATATACACATCAGGTACCACAGTATATATCCGTGTTTATTGTATTTACGGTATATAAATATCTATGTAATTCGGATCACTATGGCTTCTAATAACTAAGTAAGTACGTTTTTTTTATTGGATTTAAAAAACAAATGCAAGCCCATGTTGGGCCGGCCCTAGATGAGTATAGGAAGGGTTAGATCAATTTTTATGTTAACATATATTTGATATTTCTATATTTTGATAACAACTTACCAATAAAATTTTCCCTTCCATCTTCTTAGTTTTCATATGGCACAAAGAAAAACATCTAGGGTATGGGTTTTTCTTGATTCTATGACAAATGAATCTAGTCTTATTCATGTGTATTACAAGCGTTTCGAGGTTAAAGACTGCATCACGGGGTATACGAGGACGTGTAATGTGTTCTACATAGATTGATCTATTTTGATCACTTGGTTTATAAGGGTAGATCGTGTGAGAAGGTCTCTGTCGTTTTTACGATCACGTACTCAAAGTTATGCATTTGTGTTTTTCATTCTGATTGATTCATCTGACTCTATAGATCCGATTATATGTCATTGATCCGCTGCGTTTTATATTTAATAATATGTTGTATTTATATGTCAAATCACCTATAGTTGTTGGAACCAACCTGCGTACTGCTCTAAGAGGCTTGGGTATGGTAACGCCCAACCCAGCGTTCAGCCTACGTGGCTCTGGTGTGGTTGGCGTTACCACACCATTGTTGTGCGTTGGCCAATGGCGTTGTTCCTAGTGTGGGTGCACCAACGCGTATTGGTGGGCTGTAAATTCAAAATCACCCCCAACGTTAAAAAACGACTAGTTTTTAAAAATTAAAATTCTTTTTTCAATACACACTCTATATATATTATACCCCAACTTAACTATTTTACATACACAAAACACAAACACTCTCTACACAAAATGAATCCATACTTTGCAATGAATCCAAATGACGACGAAGAAGAACGACAACCAAACGCTTTCGACGTCGATGACGAATCCAACGTTTACTTTCTTCAACAAGCGTACGAGTATCACGAAACTTTAGTAGAAGATGAAAAGCGTCCTCGGCTTACATGTAACCGATCCATCATGATCGAGATGAGGCAGAGGATCGTTTGTATGGGGACTTTTTGATGATCCTTGTAAGTATCCTTTATACTATTTTCGAAGAAGATACCGTATGAGCCGAAAACTATTTTTAAAAATAGTCAAATGCATTAGCACTTATGAGGTCGATCCTCTTCCAAAGCACTTTAAATTCTTTAAAGTCCGACCCGATGCTACGGGTCGAATGAGTCTTAGTGTTATTATGAAATGCATTGCCGCAAAAACGCCAATTGGAATACGGCACACACCCGATGCATTTGATGAATATTTGCAAATGAGTGAGCGTACTGCACGTGATTGTCTATTAAATTTTAATATGTGTATCATTGATTTGTACATGTCCAAGTATTTAAGAAAGCTAACGTTGGAAGATGTTGAAAAAATATATAATTAACATGTTACACTTCATGGTTTCTCACAATGGGCGACTTTCGTCAAGTCTTTCACGGTTGCAAATGACACGAAACATAGTTACTTTAAAAAGCATCAAGAAAGTGCACGAAAGGATGTCGAGCGTGCTTTTGGTGTTCTTCAGGGACGGGGAATAATACAACAATTGGCCCGTCAATATCATGTCAATAGCATACGTAGAATCATGTATTCTTGCATCATAATGCATAACATGATTTTAAAAGACCAAAAAATGGCGGTTACTGACTGGAACGAAGTGTATGCTAATCCGTCAAGAAATATGCAACGTACATGGGTTGAAAGATTTGAAACACACCGTCGAAAAATAAAAGAATTATGGGACCGTGAAACGCATATTAGTCTTCAACATAACCTTATGGAGCATATTTGGCATGAAGTTAAACACGAAGACGAAGATGAAGACTTTTAGTCGTCGGGGCGTATGTTTTTTTCATGTATTTTTTTTGTTTGTTTTTAATTTTCGCATGTTATTTTTTTTAGTATTATAATGTGTAATATTGTTTAATGAATGAAATATTTAAGTTTGTTTAGGGGGTGTTATGAAAAAAAATAAAAAGATGGGTCCTAAAAAATGGTGTTAATGGTGTTAGATTGCTCTATAGACGCGCGCTCGCGTTTGGAGTGTGGTATTATGTGTTTAAAGCGATGTGACGCTGATGTGTCGGTGTTAATGATGTTATGATACCGAGTGCTCTAAATAAAGAACGCTCACTGAAACATTGCATGTCTAAACAAATTAACTGCACATATATTTTAATTCTTAAACAAGTTGGTCCTGAAGTTTTGTTGCTAGTTAATACTTCTATTCAACTTTCGGGTTCTTTGTTCCCTATCTTATATACTTGTCAACAAGATAGAACAAGATGTATATAATCGCCCACTTTTGTATCAAAAGATTAAAACATGCGTGTGACATGACTTAGACAATTCAGTAACTATTGAAGGCAGTAGAAACATAAAGATATAGGAAGTATAAATCAGTAAGGCTGGATGGAGTAATGGCCAAAAATCACTTTCAATCCACCCATACTAAAGTGCGCGTGACTTGCTGCCTTCAGAGGTGAGCATCTCCACGGTGAGTTGGTAAAAATGAGGACCTTTTTTTAATTTATTTTATTTGGTTTGTGAGTGTGTGTGGATATTTAGTGGAGTAACTCTATTTTATATAAAATAAGTATTTTAATGAAAGGTGAATTTAGTATGAAAAATGAGTGTTATTACGGTTGAAAGTTGAGTGGTAAAATTGGAGAGAGAAAACTGACGTGACACTGAGGTGTAAGATGAGTGGGTGTTCATAATTCCATCCAGCACTAATACGTACGTTACGTGATGCAGTATGCCAAATTCATATGGGGTTAAAAGGACGAGACCAAGGGTATATTTGGCGCAAAGCTTTTAAGAGGATTTAAGAGCGGTGAAGGGTAAACGTTTGAGATTTCGATGCTCGTTTGGCAAATACCAAGAAACATTTTTTTTCTCATATTTTGGAATGATCATTTTACAAAACACTTAGGGTTCGTTTGGTAGGATGTAATGAAATATTAAATGGCGTAATGGAATAAATGATGTAATGTAATAATTCATTACCCTTATTAATAATGTTTGGTTGGTATGATAGGACGTAATGCAATCGATAAGAAAAAGACTAAAATGTCCATAGTTAATAAGAAGTGTATTTAATGTGGTTAGTTAATGGTGGACTTTTATGTAATTTTGATTACATTACGGATGTAATGAAAAAAAAAGGTGGGGGCCCTATGGAATGAAAATGGTAGTTTTTGATGTAATGAGTCAATATTGTTCTTTTTTATATATTATACCCCCCCCCCCCCCCCCCCCCCCCCCCCCCCCAAACTATGAAGCAGTAAATTGTATAGTTAAACATACAGATTTTTTCTATTCATCTTATAACCGTTTCCATTCCAACTTTCATTACATCATACCAAACACTACGTTAGCATCTACGGGCTGTAATGAAACAAAATTACGCATTATTTTTGCAACTATAACTACTTTACTAAACGTTTTTATATATAAATAAAAAAGACTGCTACTAGTTGTATCAAACACAACCGATACGTTTGTGCTTCAATATTTGTTAATCAATCCGGTATAGTTAGTTGTTAACTACACATTCCATGTCAATTTCATTCTTAGGTGGATGGTATAAGGTGACCAAAGTCACCTGACACGTCAACGACATCAGCCTTCTCTCTCCAATAAACTCACTTTCAACACGTAATAAGAAACTCACTATTACAAATAAAACTCACCTTACTCACCCTTTTTTTATTTAAATACTTTTATACATAAACTAAAAAAATAAATATTTACGTAAACGTAAACGTACTAAATTAATAAAAACGTTAACTAAATTAAAAACTTTTATTCATAAATTAAAAACATTACAACACAATTAAAAAAAGTACATAGATTATTAAAATCAATACATAGATTATTAATCTGTTTCGTATTCCGAATCAGTGTGCACCCCAAATTTCAAAATGAATAACTCACGTTCAGCTTCTTCTTTCTTAATTCTATCCTCTCACTCTTTTTCAGCTCTTGCTTGTTCTTCCAATGTTTCTCTTAGTACCTCTTCATCCTGAAGTAGTTGTTGATATTCTTTCTCAGTAAGAAATCCGTGAGTAATAAGAGATGTGGGCTTGTGCGTATTTTGTTCTGATGACGAACCACCCTTATGGGTTTATAAGTCGTGGTTGGGGGTTGTGTAAGGTTGTTAGAGGATTGCTTCGGTTGGTTTTTCGGGTGCTGAAGGATTGCTTTGGTTGGTTTCAGACATGGAGAGTTTTTAAAATGTTGTTTGAATGTGTGAAAAAAAGTAGTGAAAATAGTTGATATTTATAGTGGGAGAATGAAAGGAGTTGGTATTTTCAGATAACCAAACATATTTAGTCTCAATTTGTTATTCTATTTTTGCCGCTTTTCTATAAATAGCAAGATTCATCTCGTAATCTTTATCAGATTCTTGTTTCAAAAAAGTGTCGATCAAAATACGGGTCTCTTGTGGAATGTCATTGCATTTCTCGTATGATTTTCTAAGATCGCTTTTAGCTGCGCTTGCATTGTCAAATTGCACGGCTAAATCCATCATCGCTTTTTGACGAACGCTATCTTCGTGAATTAGTTTTTGAACCAAAGCGTGGATTTCATCGACGGTGTGTAAAAGTGAACAAGCCATATCAATTTTTAAAAGTGGGTATAATTTAAAAGTGAGAATAATTGTGTATAAAAATGGGTGAATTAATATGTATTTATATGTAAAAAATGGGATTTTTAATTATTTTTTTTAATATGAAACGGCTAGTTTTGAAAGGGGGCCCACCAAAAATATAACTCACACTTTTCTTTACAGGTTTGGGAGAATCTGAAAAGGTTTACGTGCATTAATAATTTGCCTTCGGATTTAAACTCGATTGTGAACTTCCTTATTCCGTTGGCTAAAATGCGGTCTATCAGAAGTGTCATTTGTAAGCTTGTGTTTGCGGCTTCTTGTTATTTTATATGGCAAGAGCGTAACTATAGGCTGTTTAAGAAGGTGAAGAGGACTCATGACCAGATTATCGAGCTTATCAAGTCAAATGTTCGCCTCAAGTTGTTGTCGTGCTCTTTTAAAAAGACGTCGAATGTTAAGATTCTTTTTCATCTTTGGAAGTTTCCTAATTCGCTTATGAGATCTCCGCGTCATTAATTTTATGATATGTAAGTTTAGTAAGGTGTTGGTGTTTCGGGCTGTTTGTTTAGCTCTTTGTGTGATTAAGTGGTATTTTCCTATTGGAGCTATAGTTAATGTATTCTGTCAGTTAGTGTTACTTGGGGCATGTCTCAAGTAGCGTTAGTGGCTGTTCAAGCAATTAGCTTGAGGTTAATGTGGCACTTCAGCCACATTCCATTGTACTGAACTGATTTTTTGGTGTAATATAATTTACCGGGGATGTTTCCCTTTTACCCAAAAAATATATATATATATAACTCACACTATGTGAGTTCGTCACATAGTTGAGGCACAAAACCACCCAAACTCACCGAAATGGCAAAGTCACCTAGGTGGGCGGGATAGCAACTCACGCGCGAGTTGTAAGTCACCTAGGTGACTTTACCATTATACCGTCCAGCCTTATAAATGCCCGAAATAAGGGGTAGTTAATTCTAATTGATGGTGTGGTACGACGTATCGGAGATTGATACCCGTCATCTCGTTTGTTGAAATAAAAATGGTAGACCCTAAAATCATGTAATCGTACTATTTAGGTTGTTAGCATCGTAAATATAAATGATTTTGATGATAGGTTATATTTAATACACGTCTCACAGAGGTTTAAATAATTCTAATGGTCTATATGGTTCCTTTGCTCAACTATTTTGGGTGTATATATTAAAAACAATAGAGAAATTAACGTTTTTATAATTTTATAAATGATATTTATTAAAAACAGTAAAGAAATTAACGTTTTGCAATAATAATGTTAAATTCTAAATGCTAGTAATTATTTTTAAAAATACTTTTAAAAGTTGTCTGCCAAACACATTTTTTGTTTATTATGGATTAAAGATATTCTATACGGGCTTACCATAACAAATCTACAATCCAATAGTTCGAGAATTATGCATATCGAATCCCCCATCAAAATGCTTAGATTTATTTTGGATTGATTTCCTCTAAAGTTGTAATGAACTTTACTGGTAAAGTTATCTCAGAAACATAACAGTGGGTCTTACTGAAGGACCCCGTTTACTTTATTTTTATGAGAGAACTTTACCAGTTAAGTTCATATGAACTTTAAAGGATCTCAATCCATTAATTTTCTTTGAAAAACCGCAGTACTTGTTAGACCGGGCGTTATGTCGCCTCAACCACACATGAAGGGAGGTGATGGTGCGTGAACTACCATAACAAGGAGAATTGATGGCACGCGAATGTGGTGAATTATGGTTGGTTCGGTAAAGTTCTCCTAACGAAAAGATGGAAAGGGGGTAACCGTTCCTTTTTTTGACCGTTTGACATTAAAAAAAATAAGTTTTTTATTTACAATTTTATGATTATATGTACATATAAACACCTATTTACTCTTTATTTTATTTTCACATATTAAAATATGGATGCAAACTAGCCAGGTTTTTATCAAGCAACTCGAGTTGAGCTTAGCTCGATCGAGTCGAGCTTTTATCGAGCTCAAGGCCGAGCTCGAGCCCAATAAACCAGCTCGAAACACATAACGAGTCGAGCTCGAGCTTTTAATAGCTCGAGCTCGAGCTTTTATCGACCTTTTCGAGGCTTAAAAACATATATATTTTGTTATACATATTCAAATAAATAACCTTAGGACTAACGTGAATATTGGTATAATAATTAAATATTTGTTAGAAGGACAATTTAAACCCTATTTCTTTCGAATGTTTTGTATAAGTTTTTTGCTCTTGTGCTCATTGTGTATTTTCATGAATTTATTGATGAATTTAGCTATCGAATTAAATGTTTATTTATAAGTTCAAGCTTTACTCGAGTCGGGCTCAAGCCTAGAGATGTAACTAGAAAGCCTCATGCAAGCTATCAAAGCCAAGCTCAAGCCTAGCTTATACGTTTAGAGCAAGCTCAGCCTGTCAAGTTCGTCTTCGGCTTGTGTCTCGGAAATTACACCCTTACATTCAAATATCAATATTTTCTCTCATTATCTATAAAAGTCCATTATAAATATTCATAACTTTCTTATCACACAAAGGAATTCGAATATTTCTTGTTGTGTTTCCGATAAAGCAAGAGTAGACATTATGTAGTCCTTATCTTTGAGTGTGTTTCAAATAAAAGGGAGCATGGTGTAACACCCCCAAATTGGGACGCAGCGGAATAAGAGTCCGAGGCGTGTTACTTCATAGATCAATAACACAAGTCTATATAGAAACAGACAAAAAGTCGTTTGAAAACGTTACATTGGATTTAACAAGAAGTATTGTTACATAAGCCCGAAGCTTAACTTGTTCACTTAATCAAAATACAAAGATTTTCAGCCCATAAACAGATAACAAAATGCAATGCGACAAATCTTTAATCATGTCATTCCAAATCAAAACCGCTCAATGTATCATCGCACCTCGTTGCTTATTGATCCCTGAAAAAACATTTGCTTTAAAACGTCAACAATTAATGTTTGGTGAATTCTCTAGGTTTGATAAATCATATATTGTAGGACCACAAGATCTCCCCAAGTGTATGATAATGCAACAGATGCAAGACATCATATAAAGGTACATTTCGTATGCTCTCTAAACTCATTGACACGTGTAGCCTTGAGTGTTTATGGATGCCCAAATTAATGGTCCTACATTGCCCCATGGTGATGTTCTAACCCGCAAGACATCCTTGTTCGAACATGTTACGTTCGTTTGTAGGGTGATGCCGTAATCACCCGAACGGGGTTGTCAAACCCAATAGATCTATTTATAACATTCGCGCTCGTAATTAACAGTTCATGATAATGGGCTCAGATATGTGGTATCGCTACTTAGGCAACACGTAATCATAACATGAAACTTAACCACTTGTGTTCAATTGTAAAGCATTGCATGTTTTTCACCCCAAAAAACTTTGTAAACAAATAGCATGTAAACGTGTGTTCTTGAATCGCTCACCGTGAGGTATGTAATGCCAAGAATATCGCAAATAACGCGTCACGCGATTTGATCAAATGCAACCTAGATTAAATTAAGGTTGTTAATAAGACAATCACATTAAGTACTCCTATCATGCATAAGTATATATAGTAACACCATCTAAATGTTTAAGTGAAACCTGGTTTATAAGAATTAAAATGTTATTAAACATACTTTTGGTAAAAACGTCATAACTTTCACGTTTTTAATCCATTTCTTGCGTTTCTTATGCCCATCTTTTCGTATTAAGACGAGTTATCATAATTTGACATTTTCCGTATTTCGACCCTCTGGTGAATAGTAACTTTTACTGTTCACATCAGACGTAAGTTTTATTTAACTCGTATTTGTTGTCGTAAAACCTCTGTAGTGGTATACGTTCCGTTGTATTTAATTCGTTTATAGTCGTTTTTAACGATTCTTTCGAGGACGCTTCTCGTTATTGAACGTCTTTTTATATTTATGGGTTTACACAAAAAATATAACGCTTGCTATCATGATAGTAATCTTTATAAAAAATAGTTTTATAAAAGTTATTAATTGTTGTAAAACTTTGCACGAAATTCCATATGTACGTTATTAATTGAAAAATTACGATTCTTATATTTTGGGAATCCTAAAAAGATGTTATCATTTGTTAAAAAATATCAACACTTGTGTTTATATACCTATTTTTATAAAAATGTTTTTATAAAAATTCTTTTACGGACTCGTTTAATAGGTTAGAACTGTTTTACCGTATCTTTTTTGTTCATAATCCGTTGAACGCAGTTTGCTTACCTTTTGCAGAAATCGTCGTGCATAATGTATTATCTTATTGAAAAAATATATTATAGTGAGTATCTTTTATATACAGTTTTGGACAGAATGTTTGATTGAGTTGATAAGTCCATATATATCCTTGTTTTTTCATATTTTTCCACTTTGTAAACTACACAATCTTATATTTCATATATGTTCATAGGTGATACATGATAATAAGAGTCCATGGTTCCATATAGTCCGCATTATGTCCAAGTGTTACCGTAGTCCATATTATCTTTTTAACCTCGAACTTTCATAATTAACCTTTTTAACACAGTTTATACTTAGTCACTTTTACCATATAAACCTTCAAGTGTATCAAGTGTATTGTCTTCAACATGACTTTACTTTTAGTGTTTTCTACTAAACATGATTTAAAAGTCCATAAATTATTATCAATAAGTCATTTTCCTTTCTTTTATTGTAATATATTTGAAGTCATTTAAAAACCCCTATTTAATCATGAGTCATGTTCTACACTAATAAAACAACATGTTGCAATATTTTGTTCATCACTTTTTAAAGATATATCGCATATAACTAACAACATATATAAAAGTAGTGTCATGTGATCTTTCAAGTAAAAAATCTCTTTCATGATAAATCACTAAAATGGTGAGTTAACGCTATAAGTAAGAATTAACATATGAGATAAATGATCAATTGTAAGAACATAAAGAGTTCAAATAGACCTTATGATGTGTGATGATGGTGACAAACAATTGCTAAACCCTTGTTTAGCCCTAAAATCCAAGCTTGCACAAAGAAACCCTAACTTTCCTTAATAAAAACCCTAGCTTTCTTTCACTTGCTTAATACTTGGAAATGCTTAGCCAATGCTTGGAAATACCTTAGAATGTCTTATAATGGATGTGTATAGGAGTGTATGGGTTGAATAAAATTTTGTATGGATTGTGTTGGTGGTGTGCTTGATGCCGTGAGCTATATGGAGCCAAAAGGGGAGATTTTGTGATTTTTGGTTAAGTATTTTACTTGTATGTTTCTCTTACTAGTAGATACATGTATATAAGGTGTAAGTCTTGGTCAAGGAAACATGTTGAGGGTTTTAAGGGAGTCTATGCGTGCCATTATTGCTGGGTCAAAATAGACAAGGTCATGGTAGGCTATAATGAGGTTATGTTGCATATTTGGCCCAACGTGGAAGGATTTTTCTTATATCTTTTGAATCAATGGCATAAACCTTGGCAAATATAAGACATGTGTGATGTTGTTGGCTCACGCAATTTTTGTGTCTATTGGCTGTAATAATGTGGGTAGTTTGTTGAAGCGTAAGATAAAGTTTTGGTATGGTTCAGGGGTAGTCGCTAAACGCAATTTATCGCGAAAGTATACCACGTTACGTATCATAAAAATGTAAAATTGAACTCAATTTAATTATTATTCTCTCTAAAGAATAATTATATAACCTCGCGCTTGGTTGTAAACATTAATGTTTGATGCCCGTTTACCATTGAACGCTATTTTTTAACTTACTCGATTAAACTTAATTCATGAAATTACAAGCAAAACGCGCGTACAACGTGAAAAATATAAATAGTTAGATTTATCGACGTGTCAATGACTGAAAAAACATGCGGGTGTGTTATAGGTTCCCCCGTTTAAACGAGCCGTTCCTCATGGCTCTCGATTGCAGCCACTTGACGACGATGCGGTCTTGGTGAAGAGGTGTGGATGTTTCTTTTTGAACTGGTCTTCACGCTCCCATGTTGGAGTGTGTCTCAGACCTCCTTTGGAGTCCTCATCGAACTTTGGACTATTGGGATTCGACTTCGCTTCAACGTTTAACTTCACGGCCCTTATTTTACATGGTTCTCAACAAAATGAAGCTTGTCATCAAGATGAAGTCCACGCGCTACACGGAAGGTAATGGTTCGTCGGCATGACACTTTTTCAGATTGATACATGAAAACGTATTATGAACTCTACTCAACTCTTCTGGAAGTTCACAGCTTGTAAGAACTTCTCCAACCCTTTCTATCACCTTAAAAGGTCCAACATACCTAGGGTTCAACTTCCCCCGTTTGCCAAAACGTACGACCCCTTTTCAAGGCGAAACTTTAAGCATAACTTTATCCCCGACTTGGAATTCCATTGGTTTACGCCTTCAATTGTCCGCGTTACTTCTCTGTCGATCACGACGGCGGGCTGGCAATCCTTTGCTTGATTCTGCGATGAATTTCTCAGTCGTCTCTTGAATTAGGTCTGGACCGAGTATTTGATGCTTCTCCAAATTCAGTCCAACATACAGTTCTGTTGAACGACACTCTTTCGATACATAAGTGCTTCGTAAATGGTGCGGCCTTTGATGTAGCGTGTTGCTTATTGTTATATGAGAACTCGGCCTATGGCATTTGGTTAACCCAACCCTTTCCAAAGGAATAGCTCACAGGCACGCACGCAGCTAATCCTCGAGAGTTTGAATGTTCCTCCTCGACGCTGTTTTCCCGTCAGCTTTGTGGATGGTATTCTGCAGTATCTCATATCTAAATGTTACCCAAATGCGTTTCTGAAGTGCCTCCAGAAATTTGATGCGAATCTGGAGGTAACGATCGCAATGATTGAGACGGGTATCCATGCCTCGTGACCCCTCCTTTAGGTACAATCTTCGCAAGTTTATCCAAAGGATCGGTCTCTCTCATTGGATGGTGAAGCAGTTCGCCGGACTTAGTGACGTCGTGTCACGATCACTCCAAATTGTGTCATAGCCTTGAGAGCTTAGAATGCTTCGTGACAAAAATCCATAGTATGTTGTCTCCGACTTCCATTCGGGTAGCTTGGGTTGTGTTACCAAACAAATCCCGATGGCCTGTTTGCTGTGTGTCGGCCGTGACCTTAGCACACGGTCAAACATTGTTCAAACATAAGTTGGCTATGTCGGTGCTTTCATGTGGGGCTCACTACCAATAGTAGCTTCTTTCATGTCTTGGTACATTTTTTGTCGAAACCGGACTTGAATAGAGTATTTTGATTTGTGGGATTCGTGCATGATCACCGTCGCAAATCGCCATACAAGGTTAAACAAGCTCCGCCCATGAAGGACTGGGTTTCATTCGCACGGTGGTTCCAACTTTTGTTCTCTAATTCTTCTGGAAATTTAAGCGATTTTCAATACAATCCCCCACGTCCTTCACTCTTAATGTTTCTTGGTTTTCGTGTTTGCTTCGGTCTGAGCTTTTAGATCTGTTTGGGAGACCAAGCTAATAGTTATAACCAAGGCTCGATAATTCCTTAACGGTGTTGGCGGTTCTCGTTCTTTCCTGCTCAAAGCATCAGCAACGACTTTGCTTTCCCCCGTGGTGATACGAATATCGCAATCTGTATTCTACATTAGCAACTCTAACACATCGGCGCCTGTCTCATGTGTTTAGTTTCCTTCTCGATCAAGGACTTTTGGGTGGTAAGCTCTTGGATCACCGTGAACACTGTACACTTGGTTCCGAACAGATAATGCCTCCAAAATCTTGAGACGCGAACACACTGCTCCAAGTTCCCAAAATCTTGAGTTGTTATTAGTTCTTCTCATGAATTCTTCACTGGGCGTGATGCATAAGAATATAACCTTTTCTCTTTGCACAACACAGCGCCCTAAAACCTTCTTTGAAGCTCGTTGCGCATGTATGCGATGAAATTCTCTCGCTTCCTTCAAGTACTTTGCAAGTATTGGTGCACTGCACAAACTTTTGACTTCAACAGTTGAGAAAGTGCTTCTTGTTTATCCGCACCACTCAACTTGACTTATATTTGAGTAAGCTTAGTCATTGGTTTGGCGTATCTTTGAAAACCCCGTCAATGATATCTTGGTAATACCTAGCAAGACTCTATAAAGATTGAGAATCTCCGGTGGTGACTTAGGAGCTATGCTCCAAATTCTTTGATGGCTCGCTCAATCTTGGCTGGATCCACATGAATTTCTTCACCTGTTCGATCACCCGTGACCGAGGAACTGTACCTTGGAATCCAAAGTATCACATTTGTAATCTTGGCTACAACTCTTCCTTCCTTAAGCAATTCTTAAGATTTGCTTAAGGTGTTCTTTATGTTCTTTTTCGTGTCTTCGAATCATGAAATCAGAAATATCGTCAATAAAGACAATCACGAATTTTTCCAGTTTCTGGTTTGCTACTGATTCATAAAGGTCCTTGAATACGGCAGTGCGTTTGTCAAACAAACGGCATTAACTTGAATTCGTAATGGCTCCATAACGAGTTCTGAAGGCATAGTCTTCGGAATGGTCTTCTTCTCGAACCCTCAATTGGTGATTGATAACCTTGTCACTTACGGTAGATTTTCGAGTTAAACACTCGTACCGTTTGGGTAGTATCAAATAAATCATCAATTCTTGGGATGCGATCTACGGTTCTTCATCCGTTAGTTTTTCAATTCCCGATAATCAATGCACATCCGGAATGATCCGTCTTTCTTCTTGACAAACAAGACCGGAGCTCCCCTGTGGTAAGGAACTGGGTCTTATTAAAGAGCTTGTGTCGGATAGCTCTTTCAGTTGCCTCAGATAATTCCTTTTTTTAGGAAGGTGCCAAAAAATAAGTTCGATAGGTTGCCCGATGCTACCGGTGCAGCACCAGGTACCCAAATCAATTTGAAACTCCACTGTGGTCGGAGGACGACCGGCAAGTTCCTCAGGAAATATTCGGATAAGTCATTGATCAATTGGTATGTCCTCAAGGTCCGCTTCTCCTCCGACTTGGCTTTCAACCTCTTTGCAGTGATATGTGCCAAAAAGACAGGAAATCTTCTTTCCATGTACTTCTGCGCTTTCCGTGCACGAAAGGATGTTTAATGTATCACATTTCCCTTGGGTACTCCATCACGTGTATGATTTAAGGTTTTATTTCTCCAGGGAATAGAACAATCTTCTTGGCACAAACTCAATGGACCGTTGGTACTTCGCCCAACCCATACCATTACCGATTATTGCATATCCCAAACTACTAAGTTCTACAGGCATTATGTTTACCTGGAATTGGTGGTTTCAGGAAGTTTAAAAGGTGCAATCCTTGTAAGTATAATGTTTAACCCAATTATTCCTCCGTCAGCTTAGTTCGACATCTTGTAATAATGAGAATCTTAGGGTAGATGCGTGATGTTCAATTTGGGTGGCTAAATGCAGTAGACATAAAACTTCGATCGGCTCAACCCGTATCAAATAAGATCTAAGCATAGCGGTTGGTTGTTAGATGGACTCCGGTACCCCCAACGACGTTGTCTGGGTTTGCCCCCGCATTTCCAACCACCTTACCCTCGCGGGGGCTCCTGTCATGCCTAGCTGGAATTATCCATCAAGTTCCTCTTTGTTGTTTTGCAGCTCTTGTGGACTTTTCCGTTCTGTAGTGTCCCTGTACCCGCTCATTTCAAATAACAAGTAGGTTTCTGAAACCCGGATCGGTGCCCTTCTGGTTGTTTAGTGTTGTTACATTTCCTGCACTCATACTGTTCACGGGCTGATGTGCCCATATTTGTTGCATTTATAGCATTTGGAGCACACGGACCTGTCCATTGGTGGGGTAATTGCACTTGAGCATAGGGGTGTCTAGTTCCCCCCATATGGTGTGTTTCACCCGATTCCAGACAGTGTATGCATGACGGTTGTTCTGCTCTATTTTGTTGTTGTTGTGATCTGTTGGGGGGGGGTTTTTTTTTTGGGAAGTGTTTTTAAACTTCCTCTTGTTTTCAGCTTGTCTTTATGCCATGGTACTGACTCTCTTAGGTCCATCAGTTACAGTGGCTCCATCTCGATAGCCTCGCGTGCATGGTCTTTGGCTTTAAAGTACGATGTTTCCATGGATCATTGGCCGAGCAATCCACCGATCATATACCCTTTCAATTTTGTATCGGGTGTCTCCTCTGGGAACATTGTGCACACAGAGAAGTGCGTACAGTTCTTGAAGAAGCGTTTGGTTGTATTTGGCACATTCAAGTACCTATCACTTTCAAGTCCCACAATTCCGCCTCAAGGCTTTCTTCATTTCGTTCGTGGACGCAATAGTCGGTCAGTCATCTTCTTTCCTCTAGATCGACCCAAGTTCACGCGCGAACGCCATTGCACATCAATGAGTGTAACAGTTCATAACATGGGAATCTGCCACCATGTTAGTGAGCACTTGTAATAGACCGTGGAAGTAGAGAACTTGACCTGGTTTTCTACGAGCAGTTTGCTTTATTCGGAGACAGTCTCCATTCTTTCAAAACCGTATTGGGTTAATTCTCCATACCACTCCTTCGGTGCCCTTGAAATACAGAGGTTTGCACTTCTTGAAATCTGTAAGTGCACTCAACTCGAGAAACGCGTTTTTTCAGGATCCCTGACACCCGTTTCCCGAGAAGACATGGCTATCAGTGCTCTATTTTTCCCTAGTTTTGCGTCTCGTGCTAGCCAGAGCTGGCGACTGACACCTTTTGATCATTCATAAGCTTTGGATTGGGCATTAGTCCCGTAGTGGTTGTGCGCTTGGTGTTGTTGTTGTGGTCGGGGTTGACCTTGTAGTCTTTTTGTGCCCTTTTTTTCTGTAATCACCAAGAAAATTAAAATATCCGTGTTAGATTTCATAATATAAATCTAACCATTGACTTGACCATATCCATTGATAAATTAAAGTGAGATCCAACTTCACACTGTTGAAATGTACAATTGAATTGTTTATATCAATAATGTATAACAAAAATCGACATTATACACCACTCAAATTCGATTTATTAGACATGAGCATCATTACCATGTATTTCATATATTAACTGGGGGAGTGAATTACACGTGGATTGATTCAGATACGAAATGATTACCTTGATTGTAGGTTACAAACGAATATTTACAAACCGCTTAAAGCCATACGTGAGCGGGAGGTTACCCGTATATACTTAGTAGGCTTATATCAGGATAGTTAATCAGAAATAGGAAAGATCGTCTATAGAGGAGATAGCTGTGTCGCCAAAACAAAAGATCTTATACCGTCCCCTGCTAGCTGGGAGGTTAACCCATATAAAAACTTAAAGACTGCATAGTAGTACATATCATAACCAAAGTCTAGGAACTGCTACCACGTGTCCTCCAATGTCGTCCAACGCGCGCTCCAGCCTTTCAGAGGCCTGGGTACGCCCTATGATATACTGAACAACAAGAATCATCTGCAGCTCCTGACGCGTGCCACTCGTGGCTGACGTACCTCAGTCTCTAAAGACTGTAACTCGTCACCTCTAGAATGCCCTGTATGTCGCCTCAGAACTAGCCAAGGCCTGACGGAGTCTGTCCATACTGTGTTCTTGCTCGTAAGCAAGTTCTCTCTCTCTCAATTAACCTTAATCTCAGCTCTCTCACAGCTGCCAAGATCCGTCCTGGGCATCGTGATGTCGTGTGGTAAAACTTCAGAACTTCTCTAACTTGGGAACATCTACCTGGTAGCTGGACCTCATGTTGTACATGCTCTAAAGCTGGTCATAAATCTGCTCTCAAGTGTGTGTCGAAACCTGGGTTCTCTATAGTGTCTACGGACAGTGATCGACTCTATGGGCCATCGTGGGTCCCGTGGCTGTCTTTGCAGCGTCAGCCTATTCTGACATAGCAGCAGAACTCTCTTTCAACCGCACACCCAGGTTGGGACGCGGAGGTAGTGTGTAGTCGTTCTCTTCCGAGGGGACTGTTGTCAGACGTCGGGAATATCATCTCTCGCGGCGTAGTGGAATGGTTGCAGGTATAGGGAACAATGGTGGGGTTCTGATGGGCGTGTTAGTGAATGAGAGCGAGGCTTGTGCTTATATCTCTGTCATCTCACACCTCGCGAAGTGCACTAGGACTAGGGTTATGCGACTACGTAGAGATAAAAAGGATGGTGGTAGTAGAGGTGTAGGTGCCTCATCCTCAGCTGGCACTAAGTCCTCAGGATGCTCAGGCTCCGGAATGTATACTGGTACATGATCCTCTAGCTCCATGGGATCAGGTACATACTCTGGAGAACGTGGTGCCTGCTCCAACAACTGTCGGACAGCCTCCTCGTAAGGATCCTCAGATGGAATACTCCATGATCGTGCTCTCTGGAGTGAACAGAAGTATAAGGGTTAACGGCAGAAGGAGAATCAGCTGACATGACTACTGTGACCAGCAGAAATGGCTTATATGAGTATATTATATAAGACTCTTATAATATACATTTATAATCATAACATGTATATCAAATATGAATGCATCTAGTCCAGCCAACTAATGCAACAAGTAGTGTATGCATGAATGTATGCACATATGTATGTCTGCTGTAAATCCCGTGTTATAACAAATAACTTTTGAAACACGGCTGTATAGTCAGCACAAAAAAAATTGGACCCTGGTTCTCTTTAACCTGTGGTCTTGATACCAATCTGTATCACCCCTAGTTCGGGTCCGCGGCGATGAATAAGGGTCCGGGGGTGTTTACTTCACGAGATCAATAACACAAGATATATATTAGTAACGACAAAAAGTCGTTTGGAAAAACGATACATTGGATTTAAGCAGAGTATAATTGTTTACATAAGCCATCGAGTAGCTCTTAAATTGTTAACTTGATCAAAATACCAAAGATTTTCGCCCATAACAGAGAACCTAAAATTCAATGCGGACAAATCTTTAATGCATGAAATACTCAAAGTCAAAACTCACAATGTTATCATCGCACCTCGTGCTTATTGATCCCCTGAAAAAACTTTGCTTTTTGCTAAAAAAAAAAAAAAAAAAAAAACAAAAAAAAAAAAAAAAAAAACTAAAAAAAAAAAATAAAAAAAAAAATTAATAAAAAAATAAATAAAATATAAACAAAATCTAAAAAAAAAAAAAAAAAAAAAAAAAAAAAAAATAAAAAAACAAAAAAAAATAAAAAAAAAAAAAAAAAAAAAAAAAAACAGAAACAAAAATAGAAAAATAAAAAAAAAAAAAAAAAATGTAATCATACTGGTCAACATATAATGTTGGTGATTCATAGGTTTGATAAAATCTATATTGTCGGACCACATAAATCTCCCAAGTGTATGATGTAATGCCAGACGATGCTCATGACATCATAATAAATGTAATTACGGAGCTCTAAAGCACCTCATGACATGCAAGCTTGAGTGTATGGATGCCAAAATTAATGGCCTACATTGCCCGTGGTGATGTTCTAACCAGCAACATCCTTTGTTCGACATGGTATACGTTCGTTTGGTAGGGTGATAGCTGTATCACTCCGAACGGGGTTGTCAAAAACCTCAATAGATGCTATTTCTAACATGCGCGCTCGTAATTAAACAGTTCATGATAATGGGCTCAGATATGGGTTATCGCTACTTAGGCAACACGTAATCATAACATGAAACTTAACCACTTGTGTCCAATTGTAAAGCATTGCATGTTTTTCACCCCAAAAACTTTGTAAAACAAAAGCATGTAAAACGTGGGGTATGAAACGCACCTGGAGTGTAGTAATGTCAAGGATATCACCATAATAATCGCGTCACGCGGAAGGGATCGCATGCAACCTATTAAATTAAGGTCGTATAAGTACCTAAATCACCATTTAAGTACTCCTAATCATGCATAAGTCTTTAGTAGCTAATCTCCATCAAATGTTTTAAGTGGAAAACATGGTTATAAAATTAAAATGTTTATAAACATATTTTGGTAAAAATCGTCATAACTTCACGTTTCTAATCCGTTTCTTGCGTTCTTATGCCCATCTTTCGATTATTAAGAACGAGTTATCATAAATTTGACATTTTCGAATTTCAACCGCGCTGGTTGATACAGTAACTCTTTACTGTTCAAATCAGACTGTAAGTTTTATTTAACTCGTATTAATTGACGGTTAAAACCCCGTAACGTCGTTATTTTATTCGTTATAGATCCTCGTTTTAACGATTCTTTCGAGGACGTTCTCGTTTTATTGAAAGTTCTATAATTTTATGAGGTTTACAAAAATATAACTTTCTGTCATGAATCATGTGTGACTTTTATTAAAAACTGTTTTATAAAAGTATTTAATTTGTTGTAAACACTTGCGAAATTTTTAACTCGTTCGTTTTTATTGAATAATTCACGATTCTTTTTCATTTTGGAATCCTAAAATATGATATAATTTCTAGGTTTTTAAAAATATCAACACTTGCTGTTTATACAATTTTTATAAAATGTTTTTATAAAAATTCTTTTACGACTCCGTTTAATAGCGTATAACTTGTTTTTACCGTAACTTTTTCGTTATTAATCCGTTTGACAAGTTTCTTACCTTTTCGGAATCGTCGTGAAATGTATTATCTTATAAAAATTATATTATAAAATATAGTTTTGTATACATTTTGGACATAATAGTTTGAATTGATTTTGTTAAGCTCATATATATCCTTGTTTTCATATTTTCACTTTTGTATAACTACACATGTCTTTATATTTCATATATTCAAGGTGATAACATATAATAAGAGTTCATGGTTCCACAATAGTCCTCATATGTCAAAGTTTACCAAGTCCATATTTATACTTTTAACCCTTAACTTTCATAATTAACCTTTTTATCACAAGTTAACTTAGGACTTTTACATATTAAACCATAAGTGTTATCAAGTGTTTTCTTTCAACATTGACTTTATTTTATGTGTTCTAATAACATGAGAGTTAAAAGGTTCCTTTAATTAATATCAATAAGTCATTTGCCTTTCTTTTACTTGTAATATATTATGAAGTCATAAAAACCCTAATTAATCTATGATCATGTTTACACTAAAACAACATGATGCAATATTTTATCATTACTTTTAACATGATATATGCAATAACATGCACAATATCTAAAAAGTAATACTTGTGAGATCATTTCAATGTAAAAATCTCATTTTCATGATAAAATCTAAATGGTGATTTAAGCTATAAAGAATTATACTTATGCATATAAATGAAATTGTATTAAGTAACATAAAGAGTTCAAATAGACCTTTAATGATGTGTGTCTGTGGTGACAAACAATTGCTAAACCCTTGTTCGAGTCTAAATCCAAGCATGCTACAAAGAAACCCTAACTTTCCTTAATAAAACCCTAGCGTTCTTTCACGTGATTAATACTTGGAATGCTTAGGTCAATGCTTCGGAAAGACTCTAAGAATGTTCTTTTTTTGTTATTTTTAAAAGGATGTGTAATAGGAGGTATGGGTTTTGGAATAATTTTTGTTTATGGATTGTGTGGTGGTGTGCTTGATGGCGTTGAGCTATATGGAGCCAAAAAAGGGAGATTTTGTTGATTTTTGGTTTAAGTATTTTACTTGTCTGTTTCTCTTTTACTTGTAGATACATGGATATAAGGTGTAAAGTATTGGTTCAAGGAAACCATGATTGAGGTTTTTTTAAGGGTCATGTCATTATTATGTATTGGTCAAATAGCAGCGTCTATGGGTAGGCCTTTAATGAGGTATTGTGCACATTTGACCAAAGTGGAAGAAGATTTTTTGTGTTATATCTTTGAATCAAATGGCCATAAATTTCGGCCAACTATAAGAACTTTGTGATGTTGTTGACTGCTATTTTTGTTGTATTGGGTATAAATGTGGGTATTTGTTGAAGCGTAGAAAAGTTTTGGTGGTTTCGGGAGTTGCCAAACCAATTTTACTGTCGAAAGTTTACACTTTTACGTATTCCGATAAAAAGAAAATAAAACAAGTTAATAATTGTGTCTCAAATATTTATATAAACCTGCCTTGGTGGTAAACATTTATTTAAATTGTTTGATGCCCGTTTACATTGAACGCTCTCATTATCTAAATAGTCCAATTATAAATATTCATAATTTCTTATCACACAAAGGAATTCCGAATCATTCTTGTATACTTCTTTCGATAAAGAAGAAGAAATTAATAGTGTTAACTTTGAATTTCAGACGCATGGCGTTGTATTAAAAGAACAAAGAAGGCGAAAGCTCACAAATTACAAGAAACGTCATACATAGAGATTGATATTGTTGATCCCAAACCTAGATCGATTCCTTAATTTGTCTAAGGTTAAATTACCTTGGATAATTCCAAAATAACATGTTGTAGAAATTTTGTATCTATATTAAAGTGTATGCGGAATCTACACCTTAATACCTAGAAGAATTATGAATAAAACAGTGAATATGAAAGAACACAAATGTAACCAAAAAGCTTCAATATTATTAATGATAATAATACGAGTACTCTATCTTAGTACTAGGGTTTACAACCTTGAAGCTTACAAAACTATTAATCTCTGGATCTGTGTATTTTTTGATGTGTGAGATGTGAACTACATACCCTAGGGTCTTCTTTTATACACCAAGGAGTCCTAATGGGCTTACAATACTTTCCTAAGTATTTAGTCAAACATATTGAATACTATGACTAAGTATTTAATATTTTCCTAAACATGTAGTCAAATGTATCATTAACTTCAGATGTAATCTTCTCAATCAGCATTAACTTTCCATGTAATCTTCACAATCAGCATTAACTTCAGTCTTTCAGCAGTATTAAGTTTGTACTGATAGTACTAACTTTGCTCTAGCAGTACTAAGTTTACACTAGCGGTACTAACTGATTAGTACTGGCAGTATTAACTCAGTTAATATTGTTAGTTATAAACTGAGTACTAATTTATGCTTGGCAGTACAAACTCTGTCTTGGAG
Organism: Tanacetum coccineum; assembly: GCA_026074375.1. Classification (NCBI taxonomy): domain Eukaryota; kingdom Viridiplantae; phylum Streptophyta; class Magnoliopsida; order Asterales; family Asteraceae; genus Tanacetum; species Tanacetum coccineum. The sequence continues at coordinate 68,451 of BQNB010004506.1, read as the reverse complement.
TATTAAGTATGAAGACTTTAATTTCTAACAATCCTCCCCTAAACTTGATATTCATCTTGTTAATCATCAAGCTTCTTCATTAAAGGCTTCTTGATCCCAACAATCTTCTCCTAAACTTGATGTTCATCTTCTAAATCTTTAAGTTTCTGAATAAAAGCTTTATCTTGACTTGGAGGATGTAATCAAACACTTCTTTACTTCTTGTACTGTGACTTATCATTTTGTTGAGTCAACTCTGCTCTTGCTCTCTTTTCATCATCAAATTGATCATGCAATTTCACAATTGCTTTATAACCAAGTCTTTCTTGCTCTTGTTATCTTTTTGTCTTCAGGGTTGTTTAACCTCACTAAATCTTCTAATTCTGTCTCTGGGTTGCCCTGCACATAATAAAATCAGACCTTCTTGGGAACCCAAGCCATTACAGATCTGGATTTTCCTTTTGCATCAACATAATCATATCTCTTCAAAGTGATTGATGCACTATTAGGTTTGACAGGTCTCCAAACCCAACATGCTGGGGCCTTAACTGCATTAACCTGATTCGTCCTAACAACATTAACCACTGCCTTTGGTCTAGCAGTATTAACTTGTCTTGAGCAACAGCAACAAACAACATTAAGATAACTTTGTCTGGCGGTATTAAGTGAAATTGGGCCAGACCTAGTTAAGATTTTTCTTGGAACCATGTGTCTTTTTGGATTGGGTTGAGTAATTCTTGGAGAATTTTGATGGTTCACCCTTCTTGCATTGTTCCATACTGGTTTTTCCTCCCTTTGACCATTTAGCTGTCTCTTTTGTTTACATGTATACTGGAAGTGATCAAAACTTCCACAGACATAGCAGGCTTTATTGTGCATCACAAAATCATTTCTTAGTTGTTGGGACTTCAGGTTATTCAAATTTCTTTGGTTTCCCCTAGGTTTTTGTCTTTTGGTATCTGTACATCTCAGCATACTAACTGTTTTCCTAACTGTAGTTTTTCTGTGTTTTGGTTCTAAACAACATCAAACTTTAGGAAGTAGTTATGAACAACAGTTTTCTTTTCGTATGCACAACAGGCGACCAATTCATCCTCATTATCAGAAAACTCCATTCTTCAATCAAAGGAGCATCAAAATTTTTCTTAGTCTCATTTGAAGAATTTTCACAAACACTTTTATTGGCCCTTAATCCATAGCCTTCAAACTCAGGTTGTTGAAACTCCTCAAGATCAGAGCTCAACAAATCAATAGTAGGGGGTGCAAATAAGCCTGTAGGTGGAGGTGCAACTGCATTATACCCCACACCTTTTCTATTGTTATCAGATATTTGACTTCTAATCAATTTATCCAAACTGTTAGAAGCATTTTCAAAATTGTTAATTTTAAACTGACTGCTCACTTTTTCTTTCTTAAGTCTTTCTATCTGAATCTTAAGAGCATTAATTTCTTATTCATTAAATGAGGCATCTTTTTTAAGAACATCAATTTAATCACAAAGCATACCCTTATTTTTCTTGTAAAAGACTAGCCGTTCTTCCACATAAGTTAAACCTCTTTTATAATTGGCTAAATTGAACTCTGATTGGTTTAGCTCGATTCTCAAATCATCATATTGCTTTTTAAGATTTTTATAGTTTTTTAGACATGATTTAGAACAAGTAGTTGCCTCAGAGTCTGAAAGAGTCATAGGAGCCATCTCTTCCTTGTAAATAAAGGATTCTTCTTGATAGTTTCTTCTAGATCAAAGTTTCAGAATACCTGCTCTGATACCACTTGTTGATCCCAAACCTAGATCGATTCCTTAGGTTGTCTAAGGTTAAATTACCTTAGATAAATCCAAAATAACTTGTTGTAGAAACTTTGTATGTATATTAAAGTGTATGCGGAATCTACACCTTAATACCTAAAAGAATTATGAATAAAACAGTGAATATGAAAGAACACAAATGTAACCAAAAAGTTTCAATATTATTAATGATAATAATACGAGTACTCTATCTTAGTACTAGGGTTTACAACCTTGAAGCTTACAAAACTCATAATCTCTGGATCTGTGTATTTTTGGATGTGTGATATGTGAACTACATACCCTAGGGTCTCCTTTTATACACCAAGGAGTCCTAGTGGGCTTACAATACCTTCCTAAGTATTTAGTCAAACATATTGCATACTATGACTAAGTATTTAATATTTTCCTAAACATGTAGTCAAATGTATTAAATATTTTCTCATAAATCTTCTCAATCAGCGTATAATCTTCTCAATCAGCATTAACTTCAGATGTAATCTTCTCAATCAGCATTAACTTTCCATGTAATCTTCACAATCAACATTAACTTCAGTCTTTCAGCAGTATTAAGTTAGTACTGGCAGTATTAACTCAGTTAATACTGTTAGTTATAAACTGAGTACTAATTTATGTTTGGCAGTACAAACTCTGTCTTGGCAGTATTAAGTATGAAGACTTTAATTCCCAACAGTTATTGTGCTCATGAACGATTATTGGACGCTTAGTTTTCGCAAAATCAATGTATGACGAAGATATATTCCAGAAGAGGTTTCGAATGAGTCGGATACTATTCACAATCATAGTTGAAGATGTAACCAATCATCGTGATTTTTTTGTCAAAATATCGATTGTATGGGGAAAATGGAGGTTTCCTGATTGATGAAGTGCACCTCGACCATTCGTCAAGTGACATACGGATTGAATCTTGATGCCTTAGATGAATATTTGCAATTAGGCGAGAAAGCTTCTCGTGATTTTTTCAACATTTTTGTAACTCTGTTATAGAAATATATGGCGACGAGTATATGTGAAAACTTACTTACACCGATGTAGAAAAACTTTATCAATTTAACGAAGAAGACAGGGTGCCCGAGAATGTTAGGAAGCCTTAATTTTACGGTTTGAGAGCGGGCTAAAGGTCCAACTGCGTATCGTGGCCAATATTGTAGATGTGATTATGGTACGAACCTATTTATTTTATTCGAATGTGTTGCATCACAAGATTTATGGATTTGACATGATTTCTTTGGTGTGGTTCGATCGAACAACAACATCAACATTATACATTAATCTCCTCTATTCAACGATCTCAAAAGATTGGATCGCACCATAGGCTCCATTAATGACTAACGACGTAACTTAAAAATAGGGATATTTTCTTGTTAACAGGATATATTCGGAATGGGCGACACTTGTTAAAGCGATTTCACATCCAAATGACGCAAAGCGAATAGGGTACAAGCAAACGCAAGAGGCGACAAGGAAAAATGTGAAACGAGCATTCGCTATGCTAAAGAAAAAATAGGCCACAATAAAAATATCGCACGACCTATGTCTTTGGATAAAATAAACATATGATGTACACGTGCATCATATTACTTAATAGGATTTGAAGAGACAAAAAAATTGCAATATTTCCCGCCTTTTACTCGAAGAAATGATATCATGAGGATAACCTATTCCAAACTCACGAATAAACGTTACAAGTGATGAGACAAATAAAATGCTTTGAAACTCATCAAAACCTTCATGCCGATTTGGTGGAACACCTTTCTCGTAAAGAAGAATAAATTGCTATTTTTATATGTTACGTTTTTTATTATTGATGTAATGTTTTTTCTAATTCTAATGAATTCAAGCTTAGTATTTTATTAAATTTGTTAAGAAAAATAAGTTTAGTTGGTGTTTAGGTAGTGATCATTAAGGCTGAAAAGTAAAAGTAAAGTGATTTGTTGAACATATGTGTAAGCTGAGGTGGGGTGAAATTCAAGTGAACATTACACCCAACCTTACTAGCGAGAAAAGTTCAACATATATCACAAATTTTCCAAATATTCAATGAACATATCATGACCATTCATTTTTTCATCAAGCAAAAATAAAACCACTTTAGTCATTCCTATTAAAAATTTAAATATACCACAAACATTTAATCGTTATGCGAAACAAATCATACAATCACGACGAGAATTAGATCATGTTTTTATAAAGAGGTACTTTTATACACTTTCGATAAACTTCTTTTTCGTTTTCTTTTTGTAAGTGTTGAAATTTACGCTTAAAAATCACATGTAATTAGTAAAATCAGAGTTAATTGGTTATTTTAAAAATCGCATGTGATTTGTGAAATCACACGTGATTTCTAAAAAAATAAATCACATGTGATTTTCTTGGCGTAAATTCCGCACTAAAAACAAAACTCCAAAAAAAAAGTTCGTCAAAAATATATCGAAGTGACCGTCTACTGAAAGATAAAAAAATTATCTTCGCGATGGTGTCTTTTTTGGATTAACGATTTATCTTTTGCGGTATATCTTATTTTTAAGAAAAAGTTAGAAGGTGAGTTTTTTTTGTTGATAAAATGATTGGATATTATTTTTTTCATTTGATTTTTAGACTAGTCGTTATAAGCAAGACCTGATCGAGTCCTCCTTCACCATGGCTGAAAAGACGTGGGCTATGTTTAGGTTATGAAGTTGGTCGCCATATTACATTAATATTGTTGTGAAGTTTGTTGTAGAAAAAGAAAGATGAATTGGCGCTGATATGACAGTCGTGACCTCAGTCACGGGGCTTCCTTAATACAGCTAGTCTTAAAGAATTTGTGACCTATGTCGTAAAGTTGTCTAAAACATTACATTGAGTAGATAGTACCAAACCTTTTATCACTCTTTAGATATGAGGAAAACATCATTGCTAACTTATTCGACGTGATAATAGATAAAATCTATCCTTTTTGGATTTCAGACTTCTGTTACAATCTTCTTAAGATAGTTTTGTTTTTCTTTGGTACTATGGTTTTTGTTTTTTTTATCGACTAATTCACGGAGTTTCACCTTACCACCACACATATTCAACCCGAATAAAGCACTCATTTTTCAGGAAATTGGCGTGGTCATTTTAGAGTTTTTTGCACCTCGTAGGAATTGAACTTAGACCTTATACATTTTGAGTGATATTAGTTACAAGGCTTTTAACTCTAGACCACCCCTAAGTGGTCATGTTGTTACCATAGTTTGGGTTAGGAAAGTCAGGATTTGCATATTGTTAGACGCGTAAATTATTGGCCCAAGCCATTGTGGGCTTGAGGTCCATTAGATCTAGGGTTTAGTAGCTTATTCTCAAAGCTATGTTCTATTATAAATAGACATGCTTTGTTATGTAATGAAAACAATCCAATCAATATCAATTTCTATTATCTTTCACGGTATCACAGCTCTAGGTAAGATCCACCAATAAAAATTGCGATCCTCCGGTCATCGGCTACTTGTCGGTGATCCGGAGGGATCTCGTTTTTTTTTTCGCTTTATTGTTTTTATTAATTTAGGATTTTACTTTTCGTATTCAATGCATAAACCTTAAACCCTAGCCGTCAAAACATAAAAAAAATTGTTGAGTTGCCTAGATCAACCCTTTTTTCTCATCTGATTGTTTTCGTTGTCGAAGATCATTGTCGTTGACAACAAAAGTTGTCTAACAAATTGCCGCTCCCTCCTAAAGGCAAAATAAGCCATGACGTAAAAAAAAATAGCAAACGTCATAAAAAATGGAGGAAACTGCGAAGCAATATATACAATTATGTCGTCAAATACAAGTCAATCTCCGTGCAAACGAGCAACAAAGAAGAAAAAGAGAAGAAGAATCGGCTTCAACATTCATCCAGTTTGTCCGTATCGAAGACCCCGTTCAAACTGCGGGGGAGTGTTAGACGCATAAATTATTGGCCCAAGCCATTGTGGGCTTGAGGTCCATTAGATCTAGGGTTTAGTAGCTTATTCCCAAAGCTATGTTCTATTATAAATAGACATGCTTTGTTATGTAATGAAATCAATCCAATCAATATCAATTTCTATTATCTTTCATGGTATCACAGCTCTAGGTAAGATCCACCAATAAAAATTGCTATCCTCCGGTCATCGGCTACTTGTCGGTGATCCGGAGGGATCTCGTTTTTTTTCCGCTTTATTGTTTTTATTAATTTAGGATTTTACTTTTCGTATTCAATGCATAAACCCTAAACCCTAGCCGTCAAAACACAAAAAAAAATTGTTGAGTTGCCTAGATCAACCCTTTTTTCTCATCTGATTGTTTTCGTTGTCGAAGATCATTGTCGTTGACAACAAAAGTTGTCCAACAAATTGCCGCTCCCTCCTAAAGGCAAAATAAGCCATGACGTAAAAAAAATAGCAAACGTCATAAAAAATGGAGGAAACTGCGAAGCAATATATACAATTATGTCGTCAAATACAAGTCAATCTCCGTGCAAACGAGCAACAAAGAAGAAAAAGAGAAGAAGAATCGGCTTCAACATTCATCCAGTTTGTCCGTATCGAAGACCCCGTTCAAACTGCGGGGGAGTGTTAGACGCATAAATTATTGACCCAAGCCATTGTGGGCTTGAGGTCCATTAGATCTAGAGTTTAGTAGCTTATTCCCAAAGCTATGTTCTATTATAAATAGACATGTTTTGTTATGTAATGAAAGCAATCCAATCAATATCAATTTCTATTATCTTTCACATATATCCCCCCTTTTTTAACAGACCACAAATCACAAAAACTTGATGCATTTGAAAAATGTTTTGGTTACATATAAAATTTCCAATAACGACCTATTTTTTTCTTCAGTTTAAGCCCTTCAAGATTGGATCTTGGTCCGTTTAGGTTTATAGCCACGTGAAATGTTAAACCATCTATAATAAGCCCTTCATGACCCGATCTTAGACCTTGCTAGCACATGCAAGACACACCCTATATTATACTCACCCATGCAAGATGCATCTTCGATCAAATATCGAGTAAGTCAATTGTATGGATAGCTAAGTCTTGGACGTTTCATGTGTGTTATTAATCGGTTTTTGTGGTGAAGTTGTTTGTCTTATTACGTTAAGTTGGTGGTGAAGTGGTTGTAGCGAGAGATTGTCAAGCGGTTTTAGGGTTTTCTTATCACCTGCCCTCGTCTATCTTTACTAAGTCATAAGAAGGAAAAAAAAAGTTTTTTGATACTCTAGCTTTTTAATATTTTTTAAATATATTATCGCTTTTTTTTCTTTTGTAGACATGATATTTTTAAATATATTACTGCTCTGCTTTTTTTTGTGGACGACCGAGCTTGTACTGTGTGTGTATGTTTTAGTGACGTATCATTGTGTTTTAAGTAGAGTATGTTTTGACGGTGAAATTAGATATCTTATCACACTAAATCGATGATAAAGTTATTTGTATAGAGAGAAAAAGTCAAAAGGCCGATAATAAATGCCATCTTAGCATCCTTATTAGTTATTACACTCGACCATACGGTCGCATGTGGATCATCCAATAAGGAGTGACAAAGAGAGTCTTCTTTAGGAGCAGAAGGTAAACCCTATTAGATGGATTAAGTTAGTCGACCTATGTTCAGTCAGTGGGCTTAGGGTTCATTAGGGTTAAGGTTATCATTAGGGTTGTAAATGAACCGAACACTCAGTGAAGATTTCATGAACCGTTCGGTAGAAAGTTCGTTTATGTTCGGTTATTTATTAAGTGAACAAACATGCACTATATTTTACGTTATTTAGTTAAGTGAATGAACATGAACAAAAGTCTCGTCCGTTTATTTATGTTCGTGAACGTCCGATTATGTGTTCCTTAATGTTCGTTTATGTGGTTATATTCGTATACCATATCTTTAGTTATATACTATTAAAATTCGTTTACTTAAGCAAAACAAGACTTATAAAACATAATATTATGTATATTTTAATAAAGTTTATGTTTGTTTTCTCACGTTCATTTATATCCGTTCGTTTATGTTCGTTGAATGTCTTAATGAACAAACATAAACGAACATGAACAACGCATTTTCTTAATAAACGAACATGAACAAAAAATTCGGCCGTTTAAGCGTTCATGTTCGTTTATTTGTCCGGTAAAAATAAAACGAACGAACATGAACAAGGCTCCGTCTGTGTTCGTCCGTTTCGTTTACAGCCCTAGTTATCATGTCTTTGTACAATAACATAACCCAACATGACCCGACCCGTATGACCCGGGAAGTTGGATTCGGGTGTGCGAATTAGTGTTAGTTACAGCACATCAAAGGAGGGATGGTGTGAAAATGAATGATTAACAAAGTAGAAGACGATAAACACCTGGATTTTCCCTTATCTTTTATTTTATCCGAAGGAACACCTTTTAACCTTTGTTCTTCATTCCATTATTTCATCAAATAAAATCTCAATAGTAGCTAATTAATCCAATACACACCTTAAAACAGTAGTAGTTAGTATGTCAACGAGCAGCTGTTGGATTCCATCATCGATCTCTGTTTCCAATTCCACTTATCCCCCTCGTCCTAATCGCATCATCTGTTCCGCTGGAGGAGGTATCTTTTCTTTCTTTCATTATTTATTCTATTATCTACTCTTATGTATTCTTTGATGATGCATTTTGCTACTTCACCTGTTTGACTTTTATAATATAAAATTACTCCCTACTAATTATCATCACTATCAGATTGTACATCACAATTGGTTAATTTAGAAACACACTTTTTCGCGCGCAAAGCCATGTACATTACAAGACATTGTTGCATTTTTGGTGGGCTTTACCTGTGTGTGGCGGTGGGTTCAAATCCCGGCAATGTGTCGGAAACCATGGTTACCCAAAAAATACAAGTGTACCTCCTAACTCGTCTTTGAGCTAAACTAGAATAAACACTATGATCTCAACTAAATTACTGTTACATACAAAAGATTTAAGTGTAATAAGGGAGCCCCATGACCACGGTCACCACTGCCACATCAACGCTAACTTAGCTTTCTCTATCTACAACCGACTTCATAACCAACTTAGTGTAATAAGACAACCAACTTCACCACTCAAATATACCCAACATAAACAAAATAACAACTCACACAACTCAAATTGTGCCCAAAAACCTTTCCCCACGGCTCTGACTCCATTTTTTCCTTATGCGACACGTCTTCATGGGTAGGGCTTGACGCGTCTTGCCAAGACTCGGTCGTCTTGCACCTATCACGAGTGGTCTAAGAGATGATATTAAAATTACCAACAATATTATGATAATATACATTGAGTTTAGACTAACTATTTCAAGCCTTATTGGTTTTTTGTTTCTCCACAAATTTTCCCAACTTATAGTATTTTTTCAAGAATTATCATTTGGTTACAGAATTACAACTAATTGCTATCACTATAAAGTTAATAATTCTATCTGGTGGAGTGAATACAATCCACGATAACTTAATGAAAATGTGTAACAATTTATATACATGGAAGTTACCTTCTTGTATATATTATGTTAGGTGTTATCTATGGTCTTACTGTAAATCTGATATCCAGTATCTGTTGCTGAACGAAAAGCTGTCAATACAACTGAACCGCTACTGCTGAATGCTGTTCGTGGTGAAGATGTTGAGAGACCTCCCGTCTGGCTTATGAGACAAGCTGGGAGGTACATGAAGGCAGGTCTATATAACCACATTACTTGTTTAACATTTATGTTATACTAAAAGCTTATGTTCAACGTTGGATCTTAATCTTATTCTGGTTTTCGTTTGGCAGAGTTATCAAACCCTTTGTGAGAAGCATCCTTCGTTTCGTGAAAGATCAGAAAATGTTGATCTTGTTGTTGAGATTTCTCTACAGCCATGGAAAGTCTTTAAACCCGACGGGGTAAGGCGACAAGAATCATATTATAAAAGACTTTTTAAGGATGTAACACTAATACTGACTATGTTTGCAGGTTATATTGTTTTCAGACATTCTTACACCGCTGCCGGGAATGAACATACCCTTTGACATTGTTAAAGGAAAGGGTCCCATCATATTTGATCCGATAAGCACAGCTGATGATGTTGCTCAAGTGAAAGAATTCACTCCGGAAGAATGGGTACCATATGTTGGGGAGGCATTGACAATATTGAGAAAAGAGGTATTGTTTTTCATGCCTTTGTTGTGTATGTCTTAATAAACTCTTGGATTAAATGCTGATATACGCTTGATTTGTGTTTAAATTCAGGTGAATAATGAAGCTGCAGTTCTCGGTTTCGTTGGAGCTCCTTTTACACTGGCATCATATGTGGTCGAAGGTGGATCATCAAAGAATTTTACCAAAATTAAGAAGCTTGCTTTCTCACAGCCTGAGGTAAAAAAAATTTATTAGTTTGTACTTTGAAATTCTTCTGTATCATATTTCTGTACCATGAATAGTTTTAGAATAGCATGAGAGATTTGTCATTAGTATGAGAATTGTTTTGAAGTTTCGTCCGATTGGTTCTACTATATTTTTTTAGCTAGTTCAAGATATCCAGTTGCTGCATTTGACTTCCAAATAAGTATCAAATTTGTAATCTCGGTCTAAGGTAGTTATGTTGGTAAGAAACTAAGAATCTGTCCCTCCAGTGTTATATAGTGTGTGTTCAACACATGACTGAATGTGATCAAAATAGTTACATTTGACCGAAATCATCAGTTTAAACATAGAATGACTAGTTTGTTACCACATATGCTCATATGAACTTAAGATTCTAAAATTGATTCAGTGTCCATTATTTTAGGTATAAGCGTAGTATAACCATAGGGAAGAACTTTGTAATCTATTGTAAGGAAATGTTAAACTCACCACAATGTCAAACATCATAAACAGAGAGATAGTAAGATGTAACTTCTCATCTCAATGCAGGTCCTCCATGCGCTGCTACAAAAATTTGCAACCTCAATGGCGAAATACATTCAGTACCAAGCTGACAAAGGTGCACAAGCTGTTCAAATCTTTGACTCATGGGCAACAGAGCTCAGCCCAGTTGACTTTGAAGAATTCAGTCTCCCTTACTTGAAGCAAATCGTTGACACGGTTAAACAAACTCACCCTACTCTCCCTTTGATACTATATGCGAGTGGGTCAGGAGGGTTGCTCGAGAGACTACCTTTGACTGGTGTTGATGTGGTGAGCTTGGATTGGACCGTGGATATGGCTGAAGGCAGGAAGCGGTTAGGAACTGATATAGCGGTTCAGGGGAATGTGGACCCGGGTGTGCTGTTTGGGTCAAAAGAATTTATCACTAATAGGATTAATGATACCGTGAAGAAAGCAGGGAAAGGTAAGCATATCTTGAATCTTGGTCACGGTATTAAAGTAGGTACACCAGAGGAAAATGTTGCTCATTTTTTTGAGGTTGCCAAAGGACTTAGGTACTGAAAGTAGAGTTTTGTAGTGTAGAAGACTATAATTCATTGTATCCTTGTGTATCTTTTTTATTTTATATGACTATTTTACTTGAGAAATAAAAGTCAAACATAACCCTAATCCTGAAATACATTATGGTGTAATGCAACTTGAGGCAAGAACTCAGATCATCAGGAAAACCTGAAAATAAGCCACTAAGTTTTAAGTTGATGAATTATATTTACAATTTAGGTCTCAAGGCAATGGTAAATTTACAACTAGACTCCTACCATCCCTCAAAACTTCCCACCCGGTTTTATTTGAAATGAAACTAATGAGTCGCACCTCACCCCGCCCAAACTTTCCTTTCTAAAATGTAGACATATAAGGTGGGAGCTTTATCTGTTAAGTGGGATTAGATAGTTGTGATAAGGGTCAAGTACAAAGGGACCAAAACGTCACCAAACACAGATGTACCAAATTAGGGACTCCAATTCTGGAGATCTACCATAACATTTGCAAGGCTACCTAAAAGTGCCCTGTTTGGTTTCTACCTAAAAGACTATCCTGTCACTAAAAGTTCTTGATCCGAACCGGGTTATCAGGTTTTCGACAAATATTTTAAATATAGAACCTTTCTTTGAGATAGAAACAAAACTCAATAGATACATGAACCTAGTGCTTGTAACACCTGAAAAGCCACACAAAAAGGTGAAACTTTTGGCGATAAGACTTTTTAAAGAAGTGGTAGGCTAGCTGCTACTTGTGACCACATTGAAGTTATGGCACCCTCAATAGCTCTTATTCATAATTATTGATCGTTCCAGAACGACTTCAATGACCGAAAATATGTTGCACAATGCTCCAGCTCTAGAGCCTTTTTGAGCCTACAGTTTTCATGCCATTTTTACACGAACAATTTTATGATGTGGGCCAAAATTTTCGACAGTGTGACTATCCAAGTAGATTTGGGACTATGTTTCTTTGGGAATTGGCTTTTCAATATAAAGCTAAAAAGTAAAAGTTAAGCATAACCACAGTCACACACTCAATAAAGGAGAGAACTTTCACCTTACTCTGTTCCACTCATAATCTCTCAAGAAGTAAAGAGTTGGCCCAAGTGTTTCTAGATGAAATGCATGCAAAACGATTAGCAATAATGAGAAGGCAGTTGCTTCCTATAAACCCAGTTTTCGGCTTTGGAACGACTAAGTGCACAAGGTTCAACCTATGTTCATATACATTTGGAACGCTCGAAAGCTTTCCCTTAATAGGCGCTTGACTCGTTACTAGAGGGTAATAAAACACTATAGGTTCAAATGAAATCTAACTACAAAGATGAAATAACATTAAACATACTAAATATGAACCAACAAAACAGCATAAACAAAAGTGGTGTTCCAAAACAAATGTTTGCAACAACTTGTACTTAACCTCACATCACCTATCACTGAGTGCTTGAGAACCATTGATACCCACCCCCACCATTGAACCCACCCACCCAATGTTCTAAAGTCATTTCCTTTACCTTTTTTGTCCATGTTTAGAGAGACAATTATTTGATTAGGATAAGAAAGAACCAATTAAATTAACCACAAGTCATGAGTTTAAAGTATTTCATTATTAAAGCGATATTACCTCACCCTTAACTACACTACACAAGTGGATTAAACGCGGACTTTTATATGCTTTCCGGCCATTTAATCCACCTTTAGAAAACAACTTAGCCACAATAACTTGCTAATACGTGTTGACGTAAGTTGCTAACATACAAAAGTTTTTGACATTATATTACATGTATATATATTGTTATCGAATTTTACGACTTTATTCGCTTAAGTTATCAAACTTTTTTTTTGCAAACGGGGCATTGAATCTTTTTTTACCGGAAAAATGAGAGATTGAACTTTTTTTGACCTTTGATAGTTGGTTGTATTCTATGCTGACAGTTGACTTTGCTATTTTATTATACAAATAAGTTATTGAACTTTGCAAATTTGTTTACTTAAATTACCGAACTGATGAGGTGGATAGGGAAACATGTCAAGTCCTGCTTACCCGTATGTGGAGTAATGGTTATGAACACGGTTCTTGTGTTTAATGTTAAAATATGGCAGATTTTTACTAATAATAAAAACGAAATTGACGACGTGATAATCACTATCCTTAAAGAATATTAGCTTCCACTATTTACGCTGGTGGTTCGAGACTAACTTCTTCCTAGGATTCAACCTCAAAGAACATAACTTTATGCAGCGTACATAAAGTTCACATGAATATCAAACGTTTGCATTTTGTATGTATTGAAAGTGAATCAGATTTTGTTGTATGTGTTTTTTGAGTATTTTGGATAATCAAAACGCTGGAATATTGCCACTATATATAGGCAGGCTTGTGACCATTCAAACAGTCACAATGGTTGATTAAAAAGTGTGAATAGCGACGACTTAGCGACAGAAAATCCGTCGCTTATTAATTCAAACAGAAACAGTCGCGATAGTTCGTATAATGACACCGTTTTAACAGATATAACTGCAACCAAAACGCTTAAGTGTGTCTTTTCGATGGTGGTGGTTCATAGCGACAGTTTTGTGACAGAAAAACTGTAGCTAATATCCATTTTGTGGTTAAACATTTGCTTCATTCACCCATCTATGTGGGATACATACAATATACAAATGTTAATAAAAAAACTCATAAGTTCCAACAATCCCCCACTTAGGTTTTATTAACAATATTCAACATATTATGCATAAATTAAGGTAGCTTTCGCTTTGAACCTTAACGTAGTGTATAATTTTCAAATAGCCTAACATAATCAATGACTGCTTTACAACATTTGAGCCATAATTCTTAGTGTTAAACTCAGAAAGATAACACACATAATATGTTAATTGATGTTCATAACATGGTAACACTATTATGGCCATGTGCTAATTCTAGTTTCATGGATATCTCCAACAGTAAAACTCACTTTTGTAGGAACGACGCCACTCCTTATATCCACATAGGTGTAGCCCTTTAATCACCAAATGTACACTTCATTAAGAGTATAAATACTCACCTTAAAAGAATTACTCACTAGTTAGTATCACAACTAAACTAGTGTCCAGTTGATAATCAACAATTTGTTCTTACCACATTGAACATTTAAGTAGATTTTAGTCTAAGTAAAGGTTGGGTTCCCATTGTTGCCAACTTTACTCAATGGGTTTTAAACCCATCTCTCTTGTAGTTCCAAAGGAAGACCTTTTATAAATGGATCCGCAAGATTCTTACAAGAGCGTATATATTCAGTAGTTATTATCCCGTTCGAGATTAACTCCTTGATATAGGCATGTCTAAGGCTAATGTGTCTAGACTTTCCATTATACACCTTATTATATGCCCTGAATAGTGTTGATTGACTATAACAATGTAAGAAAATGGCTGGCGTTGGTTGTGGCCACCACTCTATGCCTAACAACATATTTCTTAGCCATTCTGCTTCCTTACCCGCGGCTGCAAGTGCTAAAAACTCAGCCTCTATGGTAGAATGTGTAATACATGTTTGTATCTTTGAACCCCAAGAAACAACCCCTACACCGAGTAAAAACCAACCAGTTGTTGATTTACTATCACTACTGCCAGTTATCCAACTAGCATCCGAGTATCCTTCTAGTATACCAGGAAAACGATCATAATACAAAGCTAATTGTTTGGTTCTTTTAAGATAAGCAAGAACTCTTCCAATCGCTTTCCAATGATCCTGACTTAGATTACTCGTATATCTTGAAAGTTTGCATACAACATATGCAATATCAGGTCTAGTACAATGTGTAGCATACATTAAATAACCTATTGCACTTGAATATTCTATTTGAGCAACATCTCATCCATCATTCTTAACTAGTTTACAAGATGAATCATATGAAGTGTTTGCATCTTCTATATCCAAGTGTTAAAACTTGTCTATAATCTTATCAATGTAGTGACATTATTTAACGCATAACCCCCACTATGCCTTTTAATCTTTATCCCTAAAATAGTATCAACTTCATTCATGTCTTTCATTTAAAAGCATGAAAATGGAAACTTCTTAGTTTCATTGATACCTTCCATATTGGTTCCAACAATGAGTATATCATTTACATAAAAGCATAGGATCACACCATAAGCTTTTGTAAACTTAGAATAAATACATTTATCTGATGAGTTATGGGTAAAACTATTTGATAGTATCGAATTATCAAAATTATCATGCCAACGTTTAGGTTCTTGTTTTAACCCATATAAAGATTTTTTTAATTTGTAAACTTTATTCTCATAAACAAGCAACACAAACCCTTCAGGTTGTTTCATATAGACTTCATCATCTAGTCACCATTCAAAAAGGTTGTTTTAACATCCATTTGATGTATAGGCAAATTATAGATAAAAGCTAATGCAAAGAGCACCATAATCGAAGTAATTCTAGCAATTGGTGCATATGTATCAAAGGAATAAACTTCTTGTCTTTGACTAAAGCCTTGGATTACCAACCTAGCCTTAAAAGTTTGAATAGATCTATCTGTATGATATTTTATCCTAAATACCCATGTACACTTAATTGCTTTAGAATCTGGAGGTAAATATGAAAGTTCCCAATTATTATTAGATATTATGGAATCTATTTCATTATAAATTGCCTCCTTCCAAAATGCAGAATTCATAGAGGTTATAGCCTTTTTATATGTTTTAGGTGCATCCTCTACATTAAGTAGAACTGGTATTTTATTAATAACATTATTATCATTATCACCTTCAACAAGAAAGATTATAGCTTGAGAATCAATAAAATCAGGATCTAAATTTCTTTCCTTACTAGCCTTTTAACTTCTTCTAGGTGCACTAGAATATTCTGCCATATTCCTATTATTGTTAGAGTTCAAATTTAGGTCAGAAATATCTTGTGGGATTTGAGTCACAATTTCATTTGTGCTTGTTGAATCATGACGAAATTTATTCTTAAAGAAATCAACATCTCTTGATTCAACAATAATATTCGAATCTAAATTTAAACATCGATAAGATTTAGAATCTTTTGCATATCCCACAAATACACTTTTTAAACCTCTAGGTCCTAATTTAAATGTATGAACTAAGGGAACCTTATAATAGGCTAAACAATCTTAAACTCTAAAATAGCTAATGTTATGCTTTCGACCCTTCTAGATTTCATAAGGAGATACTTTTAGTTTCTTTGCAGTTATTCTATTACTTACATGACATGCTGTAAGCAAGGCTTCACCCCATAAGTTCTTTGGCAAGTCTGTACTGACTAACAAAGCATTAACCATATCTTGCAAAACTCTATTCTTCCTCTCAGTAACACCTTTCTGTTGAGGTGTATATGGTGTTGTCCTTTGGTGAATCAAACCTTGTGATTCACAATAGGAAGAAAATTCGGTGGAAAAGTATTCACCACCTCTATCACTTCTTAGAATTTATATGTTTTTGCCTTTTTGGTTTTCTACTTCAGCCTTATATATTTTGAATATTTAAAAGGCATGATCTTTAGATTTCAACAAATAAACATAGGTATATCTATAGCAATCATCAATGAATGTTGTAAAAAACCTATTTCCACCTCTAGTTAGTTGTCCATTCAATTCACAGATATCAGAATGCACTAACTCCAAAATTTTAGATTGTCTATCCACTTTAGAAAAATGTTTTCTTTTTATTTTTGCTTGAACACATATTTCACATTTATCTTTATGTTCATCATTATAGGGATTAATGCATTGTTGTAACATATCTTTCATAGTCTTATAATTTATGTGTCCTAAACGATGTTGCCATAAATTGAAAGTAGAACATTCAATATTAAAACTAAAAATAAAATTGCAAACACGCAAGTAAACAGCACTAGCAATTTTATTGATATTGAGTTTGAACATGCCATCACAAGCATACGCTTTTCCTACAAATAAATTGGCTTTGGACATAATCACTTTGTCTGATTCTATCACAGCCTTAAATACCACTTTTACAAAGTTTAAAACCAAAAACAAGATTCTTCCTAATGTTAGGAACATGAAGAACATTCATAAGGGTTAACTTCTTTCCATATGTGAATTGGATCTCCACGTTTCCTGAGCCAATAACCTTTAAAGTATGATTATCACCCATCATCACTTCATGTCCATCTTCAGTTTCCTTATAAGTTTTGAACAAGTCTTTGTTGTTGCAAACATGTGTAGTTGCACCAGAATCATACCACCAATCATTAGTTGTTGACACATTAGCCATATGCAGTTCCTGAATCATTCCAATGTTTATTTCAGAAACAGTAGCAGTGAATTCTGTGGTATCAACTTGTTCTACTGCATTTGCAGATTCATCATTTTTGTTTGAATTCTGATTTTTTTTTTGGGATTCTTGCAGTAGCGTTCAATATGCCCTTTGTCACCACACTTGTAACACACAACCTCAGACAATGGTTTCTTGTCTTTCTTGTTGTCCTTGGAAGAATTACATGCGCCTTTCCTCTTCTTGTCATTTCCTTTGCTGTTCTTTCCTGAATCAACATAATTAACCTTAGAACTTGATGCACCATTCAGATTCTTTTCACGAATACGAGTTTCCTCTTTAATTCGTAAATGTTTTTGAATGTGATCCAAAGTAAAATCCTCTAAAGTGTGCATCAATTTCTTCCTGTAATTGTGCCAAGAATATGGTAACTTGGTAATGATGGCCCCAACCATTAACTTTTCTGGGATTTCAATGTTAAGATTTTTGAATTTGGAAACCAGAATGAGAAATTCATGAACTTGATCTAGAATAGAAACATTATCTTCCATGGTAAATTCAAAGAATTTAAAAGTGATGAACTTATCTGCGCCTTCCTTTTCAGCAGTGTATTTCTCTTGAAGAGAATTCCATATTTCCCTTGCAGAATTCATTGGAGTGTACATATCATACAATCAATCAGTGAGGGTACTTAGAATGTAACCCCTGCATAGCGTTTCATCTTCATCACACTTCCTTTGTTCCTCTTCAGTCAGAATGTCAATCAGAATGGTACCTGGCCAATGCTAGTGTTACCCCGACTATAGAAAAATTGTTCTTCTTACGGGGTCCTTACCGTTCTGACACGGGAAACCAAGCATATGAGCTCCATCACCAAACATATGTATATGGGTACGGCCCATTGTATGCACAATTAGCACGGTCTAAAGAACTTGAGTCTAGAAATATTCCCCGCGCACGACAAGTGCTGCACGCAGTCAACATACTAGACTGGGGGACATGTAACCGTATAGTATGGCCCGATCTATTTATACGATTATGAGCTTACTTGCTGAAGACGTATAACATAAGTCTAGCATAACATGGTCACGAACCATATCATACTAGACTGGGGGACATGTTGACCCATAGTATGTCCCGACCCATTTCTACGAATATGGGCCAATCCATTTACTATCGCTACTGGGCCAGCGGGTCGTGGTCACGGACCACGTCTGGGCCGCGGGTCGCTAGAACATAGCGCCAGCATGCGCTGTCGTTGACCAAGGAGTCATACTTTGACTCTACTTATGACCATTTAATGAGATAATTAATATGACTGTTACTTATCCCATAATTAATATGACCGTTACTTATGAGGTAATTAATGTATATCGGTTATATTAATTATGGACACGAAAGGTCTTAGGGTTTTACCCCTATATAAGGAGACCCTCGTCTTCCATTCACAGGTATGTTATACGCTCTAAGAGCCCTAAACACTCTCCATACCAATAATCACAGATTATAACCATAAACCGATTACTTACTCTCACGCCGGAGTCTAATCGTGGGAGACAATCTCACGGTAAGCCTAATGGTGCTTTCTCTCTTAGTGCGCAGGTCTCACAATCAAGATTCACTTGGTACAAGAGCCGGAGCCAAGCAACCCGAATTATACCTAATTCGGGCCTGATTTAGGTACATCCAACTTTTGTATCAACACAATATGTTGCTTTTCCAGAATATAATAAACCTTGAATGCAATCAATGGAAATTTCATCTTTTCCTTCCAACGAGTAAAATTCATCCCATTCATTCTGTCCAGTTTGATTGTGACGCTTCCAAACATTCTTAAACTAGCACTTTGATCCATGATTAATATTCTTTAAGTTTGTTATAATAAGCAAATTTCTACTAACAATAAAAACGAAATTGAGGACGTGATAATCACTATCCTTAAAGAATATTATCTTCCACTATTTACGTTGGTGGTTTGATACTAACTTCTTCCCAGGATTCATCCTCAAAGAACAGAACTTTATGCAGCGTACATAAAGTTTACATGAACATCAAACGTTTGCATTTTGTATGTATTGAAAGTGAATCAGATTTTGTTGTATGTGTTTTTTTGAGTATTTTGGATAATCAAAACGCCGAAATATTTCCACTATATATAGGCTGGCTCGTGACCATTCAAACAGTCACAATGGTTGAAAAAAAGGTGCGAATAGCGACGCTTTAGCTATGACTTAGCAACAGAATATCCGTCGCTAATTAATTCAAACAGAAACAGTCGTGATGGTTCGTATAGTGACACATTTTTAACAAATAACGATTAAACGCGTCTTTTCGATGGTGATGGTTCATAGCGACGATTTTGTGACACAAAAACGGTCTCTAATATCCATTTTGTGGTTAAACATTCACTTCATTCACCCATCTATGTGGGATACATACAATGTACAATTGTTAATTACAAAAAAACTCGTAAGTTCCAACATTCAATTATCTGAATATCAAACTCGTAATACTTCAATACCCCGTTTGAATAAAAAAAAAGTGTTTGATAACTTAAGCGAACAAAATCACAAAATTCGATAACCTATCTATCTAAAAACCCTTTTAGATGTTGTTTACTTGAGCAACTAACACATTGTTGGAGACCATATCAGATAAAGATAATCGGCATTTTATGTTTACAAGAAATGGCGATTTATATATATATATATATAGTAAGAAATATATAAGGTTTATCTAGGGCTCATTCAAGCAACTCACCGTATATACATAAAGGAAAAGGAGATCCCATTTGTGGGATTTGGTGTTCGTGATCTCTTTATATTTTTTTTTTTGGAATTTGTCATGAAGATAGTAATCTAGTGGAAAATGACACCTTAGAAAATGATTTTACGAAGGAAAATAAATAGTTGAATTAGGTAGTGATGACAACGTTCTATGTTGCCACATATTTGTTTGATTCGGTTTTTTTATATGTTACCACTTAGTCACTTACCATGTATTTTTATACTGAATGATTCATTGATATTGTACAACATAAAAGTTGCATGTGAAAAAAGTCATGTTAAAACATGTTAACGTTGGCATAAATTGATACTTTCAAGAAAAATATTACCAGATTTCTTTGAAATATTAAAATAATTGACTTCCATATTTAGAGCGACTTATTATTACTGGTTTTTAATTAATCAAGGGATCAATGGCCGTATCTCAAATACGTGCGAACTTTTTACTTTAAATTTGGTTTTTAGTTGACAAAGAATAATAAATCACAAAATCAAATAATATTTATAAAGATACTTCTTATCTCTATAAACATATCATATACAGTAAATTTGAATATCGTAGATTCTTGATAACAAATATGTTCTTATTACCAAATTAGGTAAACACATGGCATATATCTTATTCGAGATCTGTTTTTGTTTATTATTCGTCATATCAATAACTTATTCGTCCATTGTCAATCACTCGATCCTATTATGAACTGTAATATCATTTGCTATCTAAAATGAACATTTCTGTAAAAGTTTTACTGTCAAATATACTAGAGTTCAATACCTCGGTAAGTGAATATTTCTAGAAATGGCCATCGGAATACCGGTTAAGCCATGTATATGGTAACCGAAAAGACTCGACTTCTCTGAATAACTTTGGTGGTGTACAAATTACTTATATTTTCCTTTAGTAATTCTCCGTACAATATAGATTGTCAAAATATTGTTTACCAGTTACAACTTAAAAAGCAAGCACAAGATAGATGTTAAACATCATGTAATGTTAATTTATGTTAGGTCATTAGTGGAGAGGTTCTACAACGAAAACAAATTACCTTTCGGCATTTTGTAGGGACATTTTATTTGGAGTTAAGCTTCACTAGCAGTCATTGCTGATGTATAACTTTTATAATTGAGGTCTGCATTCATACCGTACATTCAAATACTTGATATATGTTTGGCTCACGTTTTTTAGATATTCTTTTTCGTTTTGAAATGGCGTAAATATATAAATTGCTCAGTTTTTGTACGTATTCGTTTATTGAATTTATAGGTTTTGTATGGTCTTTTGGGGTGTTCATATAATTGAAAATTTTAAATTATTCATCGTTGGTTCATTTTACTATCCAAAACTGAATCAAGACCTCAATTAATCTATCGTATCCTCTGGTTTTTTGAACACCCCTCGTGTGGCCTTATTCTTGTTGCATATCTAGACTTTTTTTAATCTTTGATTATATATTAGTACTGATTTTGAAAATGGTGGGAAGTGAGTGGATACAGTCTGTGTGGCTTTTAAAGTCTTAAGCATGTGATTATAATCTAAGATATCAAGCTTAAAGTGAAGCATAATAAAATTCTAATGATTATCTATTTTGTCATTTTCAAATACTTTATTGTATCAATTTTAATTTTACAATCTGTTTACCACTACTTATGCTTGTGGAATGTAATATTCTTGTAGGGTTTTGTTATCAAAATGACATTTATCATCATCAAAAATCCGCATACGTTGAATACAATCATGAAAAACGAAATTAACTTTGCTAACCAATGAAGGGTGACTTAGTAAGAAAGAGAGTTGTGGCTATTACTCTAAAATGTGTGAGGTCTCAAGTTCAATTCTTACTAGGTGTAAACAACCTTGAAATAGTCACGCCAATTAACCTTCTGAAAAAAAAGGACTTTATCTGGTTTGTCTGTATGTTGTCATAAATTGAAAGTAGAACTTTCAGGGGTAACTTTGTTACAATAAATGCATAACACTTGTTTCTAAGTAAAGGTTTTATTCAAGAAAGATTGTGTACGTTCTTATGTGTTATGTTTGTACATAGTCATGTTTTGTGGTCGGGTGTACATCGGTACATGCTAATTGTTGGAAAAATGTGTTTTGCAAAATGAATTTTTGCAAAATTTGGACACTATTTTTCATTTAAACATGAGAGGTAATGTTCTGTTTTATCTGATTTTACATTTGATTATTTTAATCAAATGTACAATCACATAAAGCAGAACATTACCTCTCATGTTCAAATGAACATGAGAGGATCTTTATCCCTATTTAATATATGTATTTGTTATATATATTTTCAATAGTTAATATGTCCAAATTGAAGTTAATATGAATGAGATATCGTGTCTCAAAGTGAAGCACAAAATCTGAAAAACTATAAGTATCCCACATCGTCCAAAACATGAAATGAACACATGTTTATATAGGAATCTTGGTATTTGCTACTACGTATTAAATTTCTTTAGGTTGGTTATGCTCCCACACCAACGTGCGTGCGAAACACAGGGGGGGGGGGGGGGTGGGAGGGGGGGGGGGGGGGCGGGGGGGGGGGGGGGGGGGGGGGGGGGGGGGGGGGGGGGGGGGGGGGGGGGGGGGGGGGGTGGGGGGGGGGGGGGGGGGGGGGGGGGGTTGCTGAAAATAAGGATTTTAGGTAATCTAATCTATTCCTATTCTTTCCTAGGCCAAAATGGGTTCGAAGCTTCTGAACTCAAGGCAATACATGCAGGTGGAGTGAGAGCTGACCCGACGAAAGATTTCGCTTATGGGCGTATCTTTTTAAGCTTCCAGATTATTCTTCTCGCATTTAAATTATGGAACAAATTTAAACTTTGGGAACAAGTTTTATAAAATCTGTTTAAATAAATGGAAGATATCAAATCAATTTTACAAACAGATTTGCATACATTTTTATTTTTTGAGGACCGATAATTTTCTTGGTGACCCAAGACAGGATTAGTCTATAAAATTAAACTACCCCTCGTTCATTTTTCAACACAGAACAAGAACAACGTGCTCCAATAATATACCAAGTTTCAATTTCAGCACTTCTTTCGATCAGCATAAAGCAACGCAAGAGGATTATATTCGAGTCTTTCCGATCGGGCAAGTTTGTCAGGCTCTCCGACCCGTCCGGCTAGGGATGGCAAACGGGTCGGGTTGCAGGAGCGGGGTTTTTAGTGTTACCCTACCCAGCACCCGTTTATAATATCCAACACATCCGTAACCCCGGCCCCCCCCGTGACCCGTTTTGGGTACCCCCGTTAATATTATCCATTCGGTTTTTTTTCGGTTTTTCCCCCGCGGGTATCGGTATCCCAATTAAATATCTTAGGACAAAATGGACGGGTATCAAAAAATTTAAGTCACATAGCTAAAAAACTCACCGATATAATAAAGCAAAACACCTTAATTATATTCCAAAAATATTAAAAGTCAAAGAAAACAAATAATACCAGATCAAATGATTTAATGTTTCGAATAATTCATATACAAACATATTAAAATTCATTAGATAATAAAGATAACTTATAATAACAAAATAAAAATGAAAATAAATTATATATAAAATATATACACTCCTTAATCAATTATAATTGCAAAAAGCGGGGTACGAATTGCGGAGATAAACGTGTCTGGGTATGGGTACGGGTAAATCCTGGCAGTATTACAAAAACCCTTCACACACGCTACCCCGAACCACGATTAAAAATCTTTTTAAATATAAATTTAATGATTAATAATAATAAATAATATAAATATTAAATTATATAATGATATATAATAAAAAAATAATTTCGAAATTTTAATTTTTTACATAAAATAAAATTTTTAAATATATATTTATATACAATAATATAATATATATTAAAATTAATATATATATTTAAATTTAAATAAATTATAAATATTTTTAAATAATATATATTAATTATTTTTTAATATTCTATTATCAATAAAATATTGTTATATAATATATTAATATAATTATAAATTTTTTTAAATAATTATAAAAATAATTATATTTATAATTGATATAAATTTAAAAATGTTCAATTATAAATTTTTAATTATATATATATAATTAAAAATAATAATTTTTTATATATAATATTATTCAATTTTTTAAAAATTAATTAATTATAATATGTATATAAAATAAATAATTAAATAATATAAATGATATATAGAAAATATAATAATAAATGAATCGATTAATTATAAAAATATACTTGATAAAATAATATTTAATAATTTTATAATAAATTATTTATTATATCATATATAATTTAAAATATGATATTAAATGCTAATATTAATGAAATGTATGATATCAAAAAAAACTAGAACCCACACACAATACCCACGCATCCATTGCAAACCCACAACCCCACAATCCACCCACTCATCCCCCCAATTCCACCACCCACCCACCACAGCGCACCCCACCATATAAATCAAATTACCCACACAACAATATACACAACACCCAAGACCACTGCATCAACCCACCGACACAACACCAACTCAACACAAAGAAGCCACTAAACACACAACCACCCAGAGCACCCACTAAACCCCACCACTAAACTAACCCGACCACACACCTTGACATACATCACCACACACCCACCATTCACAAACCCAAAAAAAACACGAGGCCAGCACCTCACCAAAGACCAACCCCTCCACCAACAATACCACCCCTCAAATACACAGCCAAAACCCAATAACAATCACCCATTACCAATAACCCAACCTAATCAACAATATCCACAACAAACACAAACAACACCATGACCCAACATCTACCAAACCAACCTCTTTGCCATCAAAAACACAGCCAAGAAACCATACTCCCACCATACACAACAACATCCACCACCAAAAAACACCAACCGACGACCACACCGACAGAAAACACAAGCTCCCACTCACCCCATACGACGCACCCATCCATTAAACAAACTTCCAGCCGCTCCCCACAAAAACAAACCGATCAAGCCACCCACACAACACAAGACCAACCATCACCACACCACTACAAGACCACCCACACACCGCCTTACACTAAACAAAAACTCCACATCACCCACCAACCCCGACATTAAACTCCACGTAATCACTGCATCACAAACTAACCAAACAATCCACTCCTTCCCCACATCACCACCAACCGGCCCACGACCGCAACACACCCCTCCCAAACACTACCCCCAACAAAGCACGCAAACACCACACCAACCAAACCCTCAATACAAGCCGACATTCACCCAATAAAACTAAACGCCGCACCAAACAACAACCTCCACCACAAACAACCACACGCACTCAACAACCTACCTCCCAAAACAAGCCAACCCAACTCTTACCACCAACCCATACCAAAAACACATAACCACGCATGCACCCACACACAAAATCACACTGATATAACAACAAAATCAAAACCACCACAACTTACACATACCAAAAACCAAACAGCAATAACAATCCTCAAACCACTACAATCACCACCCCCCCTCCCTCACCCCACAACTACACACCCAACCAAATAAGCTGATCTGAACAGAGACATACCACCAAACACACAACCGAAAAACAAAAATACCCAAAAACTCTCACACACCACCTATTCACCACAACCCCAACTAAAAATCACAAACCACAATACTCCACCAACCACACCGCCCCAAACCCATGACACTCACCACCCTCAACCAACACACAACCCACACCCCATCCCCACCAACACACCACCACACCATACACAACGTACACAACAACCCAACACCAATCCCACCCATCGTCTTTTACCTCCAACTCACCCCTTTTACATTTACAGTGAACTTTACCACACTTTTCTCACTTATCTCTAGCAACACCCCCCCAACCCCTCACCCTACCCATCCTCAACCCACCCCCACAAAAAAACCAACCACCACACCAACACAAAAGAACCCACCCACTACCACAACCTCCACACCACAACAGACAACAACCTAACCAATTTCCACAATCCACACACAAAACAACCTCCCAAAAACCACCAACAACACACCCACCACCAAAAACAACCCTACAACAACACAACACCCCACGCTAACCAACCAACCACAAATACCGCAACAAACAAACACAACCTAAACAAGATCCACTCAAACCACGACCAACCAAAAAAACCACAAATCTCCACTCCAACCATACCATCCACACCACCACACCTCACCCAACCTACAAACACCAACCTACCACACAAGACAACCAACTCACCCACCACCACCGCACACAACACAGTCACCATAACCGACCCATATCCATCCACCCCCACCAACAAACCCAACACGACGCCAACCAAAACCCATCACACAATACAAAAACCACCCATCACAAAACGTACACCACACACCAACAACCACACATGCATGACACCAAACAACACCAAAACTCATCGACCACTACAACAAGCCAACAACACCAACAATCCAACCACAACAACCCCCATCAACCTACTTCACCGACCACAGGGCACACCACAACAACAAACACCCACCCCAAATAACCCATTCCATATAAACACACAAACACCACCACAAACATAAAACACCATCACCATAATATCGAAAACTACACAAAGCCACACAAGAAAGCTTTCCCAAACCCATCCCAACCAACAACCCCACAACTTACCAGCCACCACGACACCATTTCAAACACCCACACCCATCAATCCCACCGGACTACCCCACAACAACAACCTCAAAACAAACAAAACACCTCCAACCAACATCCCCCAAACCCTTCACAAAATAATAAATTCCCACGCTCAACCACACCAAAACAACACATATCATCACTCCGACTCACCCCTTCAATACACCTAAAACTAAACCCTACGCAAAACACACCTCACCAAGACCATTACTACACCAAGCACACCACCCCAGCCTCCCGCCCCCCCTCCTCCTCCCCGCCTACACCCCTACCCCTCGCCCCGCCCCCCCCGGAACGTATAAACGGTTAATCCCATCCCCCGTCGTAACTTGACCCCGAACCCGACCCAACCGGTTCG
Source organism: Tanacetum coccineum (assembly GCA_026074375.1). Lineage (NCBI taxonomy): Eukaryota > Viridiplantae > Streptophyta > Magnoliopsida > Asterales > Asteraceae > Tanacetum > Tanacetum coccineum. The sequence goes on along the minus strand of BQNB010004506.1, from coordinate 41,161 downwards.
GGTTTCGGTTTTCCCCGTCGGTTTCGGATGCTTTTGCCATCCCTAGGTCCGGCTGTACAACAGCTTTGTACGTTGTACATTGGAAAACAGACGACGAATCTGTTTTAAGGGAATCGTGTTAAACACGAGCCTCGTACCACGACCTTTTACTGCTTTATTTTAATTACCGTTATATAGTGTCTCTCTTCTGCTTCTACTCCCATTCTGTCTGTTATTTAATTTCAGTATTTTATTTTCTGTTAATTTAATTTATTTATTATAATTCGATTTTATTAATAAAAGTGTAACAGTTTCCCTACAATCTTAAAACAGAATCTGTGTAACAGAATTAAAAAAACGCTTTTATTAGTCGGATTAATTATATTACACATTTTATATATAAACTATTTTCTGTCGAAACCAAGATTGAGTTTCTTTAGAAATCAGTTTTAAATAAACGGATTTTAATTTACAAATTTTATATATAAAACTGTTTTATGTTGAAACCAATATTGAGTTTCTTTGGAAATCAGTTTTAATTAAACGGATATTAATTTACAGAATTGGAATTACAGATCTATAACGTTTTTTTAAAAGCAGTTGTTCTAATCAGTTTATATTGAAAACAAGATTGAGTTTCTATTAAACTGAATTGTTGATTCATTGAAACCAAGATTGAGTTTCTTTGAAGCAGATCTGGTACAAGCTAAAGAAATCACAATTGAATTTTTTAGATACCGATTTATAACAATTTATTTAAATGTTTGTGTGTGATTTTTCAGGATGGCAATCGATACTAATGTGACTGCTCCTGTGAACGTAACTGGTGCGCCGGTTACCAACACAGTTGCAAATCATGCTGAAAAACCAGAAAAATTCAATGGACAAAATTTTAAGAGGTGGCAACAGAAGATGTTCTTCTATCTCACTACTTTGAACCTTGTGCGGTTCTTAAACGAGACTGCACCTCAGGTGGAACCTCCTACGGAAGGTCAACCCTCTAATGCACAGGCTGTGCAAGCTGTGGAAGCATGGAAACATTCAGACTTTTTGTGTCACAACTATGTTTTGAATGGTTTGGTGGACTCTTTGTACAACGTGTACTGCAAGACCACGACTGCCAAAGAATTATGGGAGTCGTTGGAACGCAAGTACAAAACTGAGGATGCTAGTACAAAGAAGTTTGTGGTAGCTCATTTTTTGGATTACAAGATGGTTGATTCAAAGAATGTGATAACTCAGGTTTAAGATCTGCAGGTTTTGCTACACAAAATTCATGCTGAGGGAATGACTGTGAGTGAAGCGTTTCAAGTTGCTGCTATTATTGAAAAGTTACCTCCAAGTTGGGTAGATTTTAAAAACTACTTGAAGCATAAGCGAAAGGAGATGAGTGTTGAAGACTTGATTGTTCGTCTTTGTATTAAAGAGGACAACAAGCTGGCTCTGAAAAACACTTATACACCTGATTCTGCCAAGGCTAATATGGTTGAGCATGCTGAGTCATCTTTAAAGTCCAATTCTAAGGCAAAAGGAAAAGGCAAAAAAGTGACAAGAATGGCAAAGGGAAGGCTGAGTACCTTGCTCCTAAAGCTGGAATTATGAAACAGAAGTTCCAGGGGACTTGCTACAACTATGACCAGCCAGGTCACCGTGCTGCTAATTGTAAGACGCCGAAGCGGGTGAATCCACGCCAGGCCAATATGGTGAATGATAATATGGACATGATTGCTATGGTGTCTGACGTCATTGCCATGATCTCTGAAGTTAACCAGGTAGGTTCTAACAATAGTGGTTGGTGGGTTGATACTAGGGTAACCCGTCATGTGTGTGCTGACAAGAGTATGTTTCACTCTTTCAGAGCGGTTGACAATGGAGAGAAACTGTGCATGGGAAACTCTGCAACTGTTGATATCAAGGGCGAAGGAGATGTTATTCTGAAAATGACATCCGAGAAAGAGCTCAAGTTGACTAATGTCTTGTATGTTCTGGAGATTCGCAAGAATCTTGTGTCCGGTAGGCTGTTGAACAAGTTTGGTTTTCGTCTTGTTTTTTAGTCTGATAAGTTTGTTCTTTCTAAGAATCAAATGTATGTTGGTAAAGGATATGCCCTAAATGGTATGTTTAAACTCAATGTAATGGTGGTTATGAATAATATCAATAAAATGAATTCTTTAGCTTACTTAATTGAGTCTTCTAATGTGTGGCACGGTCGTCTTGGACATGTAAATTTTAATTCGATGTGTCGTTTGATTAAATTTAATAGCATAACAAATTTTCATATTGATTCAAAATATAAGTGTGAAACTTGTGTCAAAGCCAAACTTACAAGATCATCTTTCAAATCGGTTAAACGAAAAATCAAACCACTAGATATGATACACACAGACATTTTTGATTTGAAATCACTACCCACAAAAGGTGGCAATAAGTACTTTATCACGTTTATTGATGATTGTACAAAGTATTGCTACGTTTACTTGTTGAAAAGTAAAGATGAAGCTATAGACAAGTTTGTTCTATACAAAACCGAAGTTAAGAATCAACTTGGTAGGAAAATCAAGGTTGTACGAAGTGATAGAGGAGGTGAATATGTGTCTCCATTCGCCAAGCTTTGTGCGAAACATGGAATCAGACACGAGTTTACTGCTTCTTATTCACCTCAGCAAAACGGTATTGCCGAAAGGAAGAACCGTACCTTGAAAGAAATGGTTAATGCCATGTTGATAAGTTCTGGTTTAAGCCAGGACATGTGGGGAAGCCATTCTAACGGCTACTTATCTTTTAAATAAGATACCTCGTAAGGAAAAAGAAGAGACCCCTTATGAACTGTAGATGGGAAGAAAACCATCATATCAGTACTTACGAGTGTGGGGGTGTCTAGCCAAGGTAGTTGTGCCGACACCCAAGGCCCAAAAGATTAGACCTAAATTTGTGGATTGTATATTCATTGGATATGATAAGAATAGCAGTGCTTATCCTTTCATTGTACATGACTCAAAAAATCCGGATATACAAAAGAATGCAATAATATAATCAAGGAATGCTTCATTCTTTGAAAATATATTCCCTTGTTTATCAAAGGAAACTGGAAGCTCATCTAGATTAGATGACGAAGTTGTCCAAGATAAGAGACAACGAGATTATAATGATCTCCATGATGAGAGACAAGATCAACTCAAGGAAGAAGAGGTTAAACCGCGAAGAAGCAAAAGGGCAAGAACTGAGAAACGGTTTGGACCCGATTTTGTTTCTTTTATGGTAGAAAATGAACCCACGTCTTACCGAGAAGCGGTAACTTCCTCAGAAGGGAGTCAATGGAAAGAAGCCATTAAAAATGAAATAGATTCTATTTTACAAAATCATACATGGGAGCTCGTAGATTTACCTTCTGGTTGTAAACCACTAGGCTATAAATGGATCTTCAAAAAGAAGGTGAAAGTCGATGGCACCATTGATAAGTACAAAGCAAGATTGGTAATCAAAGGATATAGACAATGTGAAGGTCTTGATTACTTTTATACTTATTCGTCTGTTACGCGAATAACCTCGATTAGAATGGTACTTGCTATTGTCGCATTAAAAAATTTAGAAGTTCACCAAATGGATGTGAAAATGGCATTTCTAAATGGATATTTAGAAGAAGAAATATATATAAACAAACCTAACGGTTTCATAGCTCCTGGACAAGAGAGCAAAGTTTATAGGCTTGTTAAGTCATTATATGGTTTAAAACAAGCTCCTAAACAATGGCATCAAAAGTTTGACCACACCATGTTAGAGAGTGAATTCAAAATTAATGAATGCGGCAAGTGTGTTTATGTAAAAGACACAAGTAGTGGATATGTAATCTTGTGTTTATATGTTGATGATATGCTTATCATTAACAGTAACGGCAAGATGATCAAACCTACTAAAGACATGTTGAAATCAAAGTTTGACATGAAAGATATGGGTTTGGCTGATGTGATCCTTGGAATAAAGATCATACGAACTCATAATGAACTTGTGCTAAGTCAAGCACATTACGTGGACAAAATTCTTAAAACTCATAATGCGGGGGATTCCGGCCTAGCTAGAACTCCAATTGACACCAGTATGCATCTATCTAAAAATAGAGGCGTAGGTGTTGCCCAATTAGAGTATTCAAGAATTATTGGCATGTTAATGTATTTGATGACAAGTACCCGACCTGACTTAGCATATGTTGTTAGCAGGCTAAGTAGGTATACTAGTAATCCAAGTGTTGCACATTGGAAAGCTATGACTAGGGTGCTTCATTATTTGAGATACAGTCGCGATTATAGGCTGCATTATGATAGACATCCTGCTGTTATCGAAGGATACAATAATGCAAATTGGATATCTGACATAAAGGATTCTAGATCGACTAGTGGATATGTGTTTACACTAGGAGGGCCGCTATATCTTGGAAGTCTTCCAAGCAAACTGTTATAGCTAAGTCCACGATGGAATCAGAATTTACCGCGTTAGATAAATGCAGAGAAGAGGCGGAATGGCTATGTCAATTCGTAGAGGACATACCAAGGTGGCCTAAACCGGTAACGGCCATTAGTATACATTGTGATAGTCAATCGTTAATTGGCAGAGCTCATAGCACAATGTATAATGGAAAGTCCAGACATATCCGCCGTCGACATAATTCGATACGACAACTACTCTCAACATGATTTATCTCAATTGACTATGTGAAGTCAAATGATAACATCGCGGATCCGCTTAAAAAAGGCTTAAACAGAGAATTAGTTAGTAAGTCGTCAAAAGGAATGGGACTAAAGCCCTTGAAGGTATGAGTTTCTATGAAGGAAAACCTAACTCAGTTGACTGGAGATCCCAAGATCTGGGTTTAATAGGACAACCTAATCATAGAAATGTGGGGGAAGTCACGTCAATGTAGGGGAGTTACTTAATATAGTAACTTCCTAGTCCATTCCTATAACAATGTGACTTGTTGAGAGTATGTCTTAATGATTCAAGATGAAATCATAAAGCATAATGATTCAAGATGAAATCTCAAAACATATGCTTTTAATGATTCAAGATGAAATCACCTATGTGAGAGAAAAATAGGGTCTCTTCGAAGGGAATTATAGGGGGCGCAATTGCTAAGAGCTCTTGCAGAACTAGGCTAGTGTTCATGACCATAACGAGCACGACTATGAGGACTTGAAAAGGTCAGGGAGAGTCATGTGTGAGTATGTATTGTTGTCTACGTAAACAGATGTTGAGTTCAAGGACATCGCGTCTACTCAAATCTAGGAGACTAAGTGCATCTCACAAGGGAAGGTTCAAAGGGTCACACCTACCGATCCTATGCATTTTAACCGCATAAATTTTGCTGAAAATTTTATGTGTTTTCGACCGATCTCCATTCATGTGGGGGATTATTGGAAAAATATGTTTTGCAAAATGAATTTTTGCAAAATTTGAACACTATTTAATATATGTATTTGTTATATATATTTTCAATAGTTAGTATGTCCAAATTGGAGTTAATATGAATGAGATATCGTGTCTCAAAGTGAGGCACAAAATCTGGAAAACTATAAGTATCCCACATCGCCCAAAACATGAAATGAACACATGTTTATATAGGAATCTTGGTATTTGCTATCAAATTCCTTAAGTTTGGTTATGCTCCCACACCTACGTGCGCGCGCAGGGAAGGTGCAGAAAATGGGATTTCTTGGCCAAAATGGGTTCGAAGCTTCTGAACTCATGCGAGCCCGCGCGACCTGCGGACACGAATGCAACTCTGAAAGTTCGCCTATGCGCGTATCTTTTTGCTGCTGATTTTGTTTCCGTATTTAATAAGCTTCCAGATTATTCTCCATTTAATTATGGAACAGATTTAAACTTTGGGAACAAGTTTTAAAAAATCTGTTTAAATAAATGAAAGATATCAAATCGTGGTTAGAATTTTAACAGATTTGCATATCAGTTTATTTTTGAGCCGATATTTTTCTTGGTGACCAAGACAGGATCAGGCTATAAAATAAACTCTCCTTATTCAGTTTTTAACACAGAACAACGTGCTCCAATATACCGAGTTCCATCAATTCTTTCAATCAGAAACACGCAAGATTTTCCGTGATCTTTCAGGAAAGTTTGTTAGGTCCGGCTATACAACAGCTTTGTACGTTGTACCTTGGGAAATAGACGGTGAATCTGTTTTAAGGGAATCGTGTTAAACACGAGCCTCGTACCACGACCTTTTAATGCTTTATTTTAATTATCGTTATATAGTGTCCGTCTTCTGCTTTTATTCCCATTTTGTCTGTTATTTAGTTTCCTGTATTTTGTTTTCTGTTAATTTAATTTATTGTATTATAATTAGATTTTATTAATAAAAATGTAATAGTTTCCCTACACTAATATAGTAGTATTGGTGAGCGACAAGTATGAGGTGAAAGTGAACTTGGTGAGAAGTGAGAATGTACAATGATGTGGTGTTGAGATAACAACGGTGATGGAGATTGTATAGTAATGTGGAAGGATATCGTGGTCGGCATCGCTAATGGTCACCATTGTGATGGTTTAATGGTTTTCTCGTGGAAAAGGAGCTCGTGCTCCCAAAGACGAGCAAAATACAATGCTTTCCTAATTTTGATTATTCTATTTCATAAATGATTAGTGGTAGATAGTGGGTATTGCGAGCAAAAAATGATAAAAATGTGACACTGGTGTATGGTGATGTGTTGGTGAAACAAAGCAATGATCCGCAATGATCGCAATAGCTTGTATCGTTTTGTAGTCCAGTATTTAAACTTTGTACATTTAGCAACAAAATATTGTTTTAGATTAGATAGCTACATAAACATGTACTCGTGTTTCGGTCAGAGCACCCGTAAAGGTGTTGACACTAGTCTCGCTGAGATATAACAAATTGGCGTCATCATGACAGTGCTAGAGTGGTGAGCTTATGGTAAGGGCCTTTGGTCGTTTGACACTAATAAGTGCAAGGTAAAAATAGTAGGATATATGCGACACTTAAGCGATAACTAGGGGTGCAAACAAGCCAAGCTTTTATCAAGCAACTCGAGCTTAAGCTTGACTCAATCGAGTCGAGCTTTTATCGAGCTCCAGCCCGAGCCCTTAGTGATTAAAAATGATATGAATCTAATAATCACGCAGCCAACCACCCTCTAGTGATTCTTTTTATTACTACTGCTATAGTAGACAAGTCTTAAACTGAGTGATTGCCAAACAATTACACAAGACAAAGATTGTCCCTAACACCGATATTATCTAATATCAATACAATCAACTCACACTACAAACACCTTTTGACTGAAATAAGACCTAAAGAAGATCGGTATGATCTTAGACTAACAACAGAAAACTGTGAGAAAACTTGAGAGGTGGTTAAGAGAGAGTAGGTGTAAAACTTAGCAGAGATGTGAACCCTACACAATGGAAAATAACAAAAAACTGCATAAACTTTGTTAGCAGTTATAAAATAATTGCACAGAGCCCTTTATAATTCATAAGCTTGTCATTATGATTTAATACTTTCAACACCTTCCCTCAAGCTTATGACCCAAACAAGTTTAACATACCCAGATTGTTTTTACCAAAAAACCATGCTGAAATGCCCAAGAGCTTTGGTCAAAATATGAGCCACATTATCCTTGGAATCAAACCCAGATGACACATTTTCTCTTACTAAGTGCACATCTATATCAAAGTGCTTTGTTTTCTTATGCATAACAGGATTAACAACAATCTATATTGCAGACTTATTGTTACAATACAAATCAACTGGAATCTAGTTGTCCACAATCAAATCCTTCATAATTTTTCTAATCCACATCACCTCACAACTAGCAGCTGTCATTGATCTATACTCAGCATCAGCTAAAGATCTAGACAAGGTAGCATGCTTCTTGCTATTCCATGAGACCAAACAGCCATTTATCATAACACAATACCCAGACACATACCTTTTAGTGACTGGACATTTTGACCAATCAGAATCAAAAAATACAGTTACACTAAAACCACTTTGATTTTTAGAAAACTCAATACTATTTCCTGGAGCCAATTTTAAGTATTTCAAAAGCCTTAAAGTAGTATCAAAATGAGACTTAAAAGGTGAATGCATATGCTGACTTAAGTAGTGGAAAACATATGAAATATCTGGTCTAGTTAATGTTAAGTAAATTAGTTTTCCAACTAACTTCTGATAATTTGTAACGTTAATCAAATATTTATCTCCCTCAAACTCCTTATGAGCAAGAACAACATTATAAGGTAAAGGTGTCAAAACAGGCTTACAGGTCAACAATACAAATTCATAAAGAAGTTTTAGGCGATACTTCCTCTGATACAAACAAAGACCAATTTTGGTCTTGGATACTTCAATTTCCAGAAAATAATTCAACTCTCCCATTTTTTTTATCTTAAACTTGTTACTTGAAAACTGTTTAAATTTGATAATCTCATTTTCATCAGTGCCAGTGATAACAATGTAACATACACTATAAAAATAAAGAAAAATTATCACTATAATAAATAGAGTATGATCATTTTTAGATTGACCAAAACCAGCCTTAGACAACTTATGGTTCCACTTTTTGGGGGCCTGCTTTAACCTATATAAAGACTTCTTAAGTCTACACACTTTATTATCATTGGAATTTAAAAAACCAGAAGGAGGCAATATATATACTTCCTTATTTAACTCATCATATAAAAATGCATTATTGATGTCCATTTGAAAAGTTTTCCAATTCTTTTGAACTACAAAACTCAAAAGACATCTCACATTTCCCATTTTAACCACAAGAGTAAAGGTTTCTTCATAGTCAATACATTCTTTTGACTATAACCTTTAGCTATAACTCTAGCCTTATATCTTTCAATCACACCATTGGACTTGTATTTAATTCTAAAAGCCCACTTACTACTTATTGGTTTTCTACCAACAGGAAGATAAGTCAAATACCAAGTATCATCCTTATATAAAGCATGCATTTCATCATTCATAGCATTTATCCAGTTAACATCTTTTGAAGCTTCTTCAAATGAGGAAGGATTAGAAGATTTATTCAAGTTAGACACGAAACAATAATTTTCAAAACTAAAAAAAGAAAGATTCGCATATCTGTGAAACCCATACTTAACCTTATCATCTAACACATATTCATTCAACTTAACATGTAACTTTGAAGGTCTATGAGACCTTCTCAGACCAGGACTAGCTTCCTCTGTTTGATTTTGAGACACATTTTAAATTATATGACCCTTTTGATATAAGCCAGCATTGCCCTTAGAGAGATTTTTCTCAATTATAGGAGTTGCAATGTGTTGCTCATCATGTCCAGGCTGATTAGAGGAATCAAACATTGGTTGATGCATATTGCCATCTCTAACAGATGGACCTTTCTCATCATCATTGGGACTTGAGGAAGGAGCTTTATCTATTGTTTTAGACTCAACAAAATAAAAAAGGTTTAAATTTGTAACATCAGTTTCGGAAGACTCAACCTCATTTTGACTACCTATTTTGCATGGAAAAACAATTTCATAAAACTTCACATCCCTAGAATATATAACATTTCTATTTTCAAGACTAACAACTTTATAAGCCTTTTCACCACTAGCATACCCTATTAAAACACACTTTTCAGAAAACTTATCAGACTCTTTTATAAGAGCAGCAAAGCACAAACAACCAAAACTCCTTAAATGAGAAAGGTTAGGTTCTCTGCCATAAACCAAAGAAAAATGAGACTTACCATTTAAAACAGAGGAAGGAAGCCTGTTAATCAAATAGGTAGCAGTTAAAATACACTCAGACGAAAAAAATAGAGGAATTCCCTCCGAAACATAAGGCTTCTAGCAACATTTAGAAGATGCTTATGTTTCATTTCAGCAATACCATTCTGCTGAGGAGTATAGGTACAAGTTGTTTGGTTTATAATTCCCATGGTTTTTGTGGAAACTAAAAGGGGGTTGAATAGTTTTTACTGTTTTAAAAAATAAAACTTAGGTCGTCTACTTTTTGTGAATTCAACAGATATATACAAGTATGTATATGATAGCGATTCAATAAATAAATAAGTAAATGCGGAATGTAAATAAGTAAGGATAGAAAAGATCAAACTAAAGATAGGATGATTTACAGTGGTTCGGCTACGCAACTCTTCTTCGCCCAACTCTACTCCTCGAGTACCCAACTCGAGAGTTTTCTTCACTATGTCAACAAGCTCCCTTTAGGCGGAGAAAACCGTACACGTCGCTTACACTATTTCTGGTACTAAGCTAAATACCGAGTTCTACTTCGCATAATAGATACAATATAACACACTATGTATTTTAAGGCCTAAAATACTAATCAATCATACATATATGATTACACAAGACAAACAGATGATGGTGTAAAAATATAACAAATGTGATGACACTACTAGACTAATAACACTTGAAGCTTGAAGTCTTCTTTGCGTTATTCACTAAAGAGTGGAATGATTGGATCACTTGTAATGGATTATATAACATGTATAATGATCAAAGAATGTATGAAAGAAAATACATATGCAAGAGATAAGTTGGGAAATAGTGGTTCAAATGAAAACATTCGATTACTATTTATAGGCAAAAATTTGAATTCAAATTCTACCAGTATATGCTAGCTCAACGGATCGAAGGATCTATCATACCCGGGATCCGTCTTCCTTTGATCTATGGGTGGTAATTAGCTGTTATTTTGTCATTTAGTGGTTAACTACAAATCTTTACAAAATATTCTAATTGTACTTAAAAATCTTATTTATTAGATTTTTCCAGAAGAAAATATTTCTTAACATTAAAATGGAAAGATTTTCTACATGTGAAAAGATATGGAAAGATTATTTCCAATTCCTAGTTGATTATTAATCATGTGTTTATTTAAAATCATTTTATTAATAGAGGTTTATTCAAATGATTAAATTAGTATGTAAGACAAAATATTTTCTTTGATCATTAACTACGCTTTATAATGTCATATTCATACCTTTAGTGATTTGACATCGGCAAGTAAACTTACAACAATATAACTTGTTTACTTAAATTTTTACGTAGTATGAAATTATATTTGTTATTATCAAAACTTGAAGATCATTGAATATAAATATCGTTTTAACGCGAATATTTGTATTGACAGTTTTAACAAACTCATTCATTTAAAAAAAACAAAACTCAGTTCCATTGTCAGACCTTATAACTTTAACTTTCTTTTTAAACTGTGTCAAAACCAAATTATGAAAACTTACAAACATTCCAAAAACTTCATTCTTAGTTTTAAGCAAATACACCCAAACAGACCTACTGAAATCATCAACCATAGTCAAGAAGTAGCTAAAACCCTCCCTGCTAACCACTTTATAAGGACCTTAAACATCAAGATGAATGAATTCACCAAAAAGAGTATATTTGTTTTCACTTAAAGGAAAAGAATCCCAGGTCTGCTTTGCCTTATGGAAAACCTCACAGGGACCATTATGATCAACATTAGTAAATTTAAAGATCCTTTTAAAAGTTTCAAAACCTGGTTAGCAGGGTGCCCAAGTCTATTATGCCAGATCTCTTTAGAAACATGACAAACAAAAAACTTACTATTATTATTAGTCGCAAACTTATTATACTCTTTATCAAACACATATAATCCACTAGATTCACTACGAGTCCTCAGAACTATCTCCTTTATCAAATCCCAAACATAACATTTAGTTTCATCAAAACCAACACTGAGCTTACTATCCTTAATCAACTTATGAACGGAAAGCAAACTAACACAATACTCAGGTAGAACTAAAACATCAAACAAAACAACATCATTATTAAGCTTTAGATTTCCAACATGTGTAATTTTAGCCAAAGTTCCATTAGGATGACCAACAATCAACTTAAATTCAGAATTATCCACTAAGTCAAACATATCTTTAGAACTATTGGTCATATGTTTATTAGAGATAGATTCAATTATCCACCCAAAGTGGTAATTAGCTCCATTAATTTTATGACCCATGTGATGATGATATGTATGAAGGTCAGGATATTCCTGATAAGATTCAAGATTTGTGCGATAATTTAGATATCAAAGTTCGTGGTCGTAAGAAAAAATATTTTTTTTGTTTCTTTGTAGTCTAGTCTCTTTGTGTTCCTTCCTCTTTTTTTGGAACAGCAGATTTATTAAAACACAAAACTAGCAAGACGCTAGAATTACAACGTCACAAGATAAGGATTTTTGAGCCATTCGGTCCAATTGAACGAGGCTTTACACCTAAACTTACACCAATAATAAGAATAAGAAACGACATTATCAAAGATAACCGCCTTGGATGGATTTTTAGACTCGAACAACAACTTATTGCGAAAGGACCAGATCGACCACCATAACATATAAAAAACTTCTTCGAGCACCACCTTAAGCTTAGCCGTAAGCCGCATCGAGATCAACCAAATTAACCATTCCTCGTATGAATTAACATCCACGTAATCTATATTCCACCAAGAAGAAATCTTACGAACCACCTGCCTTACCAAGTTACATTGAAAGAATAAGTGACTAGAGGATTCAACCCCGCAGTCACATATAAGACATGACAAGGATTGAATATCCATACCGCGACGAGAAATATTAAGTCTCGTAGGAAGTGCATTCATCTTGATCTTCCAGGCAGTCACGTTAACCTTAATGGGCACATACTTCACCCAACGAGTTCTAGACCTACCTCCCGTGTATCTATTCTCATCAATCACTTTTGGAAAAGAGGCCACAGAAACGTCTCCTGAATTAGATAGAGACCATACGTACCTGTCATTCTTCGGAGTAAGAGAAATCGAATTAACCATGTCGGACAACTCTTTATATTGAACTTGCTCGATGCCACCCCTAGCTTTCCGATGAAACGAACTGTCCAACCTGAAATCCTTCAATTTATCACCCACTGACACCTTTTTATTAGTCTCTAAAACGTATAAACGTGGGAAAATGTCTTTGAGCACAGACCCTTCCAGCCATCTATCCTCCCAGAAAGTAGTCGATTCCCCATTACCCATATTAAGCTGCAAATACTCAAAGAAATTAACCCCTTGTTGTTTCAAAACTTCAACTTCCCGCACTATACTAGTCCAGCAAGACGAAGCTCCAGAATTAATGGCCTTACCCACTTTCCCGTCCACACCATGAATCGCCTTTATGACTCTCGCCCATAAAGAGGTTTTCTGAGCATAGAATTTCCACACCCATTTAAACAATAAGCCCCTATTCAAAGCGTACAAACTGGATACTCCGAGACCTCCTTTTTCTTTCGACGTCAATACATTACTCCACTTAACCCACGAAGCTTTATTACTTCCAAGATCATGACCTTTGAAGAAACGACTCCGAATAGATTCAAGTCTTTGAAGAACACTAGAAGGAACTTTGAATATCGACATATGAAATATAGGCATAGATCCTAAAACCGACTTAAGGAGAGTCAATCTACCACCAATAGATAAAGTTTTCATTTTCCATCTCGATAAACGGGACGTCACTTTCTCAACTACCTCATCCCAAGCATGAACCCGCGACATAGAACCCCCGACTTTCGTACCTAAGTAAGAAAAAGGAGTATTAAGGATAAGACATCCGAGCTTAGAGGCCGCTTGCTTAACCTTCACGTCCTCCACATGAATTCCCAGAATCTTACTTTTACTCATATTAATCTTCAAACCCGAAGCTCTATGAAAGCATTCCAATGCATGAACAAGAGTATTAATATTTGAGTCGCACCATTGCCCAACAAACATCACATCATCCGCATAGAATAAATGAGATAAATTTAACGAAGAACATAGCTTGATTCCCGTATACATACCCGCATCGACCACTCGTTGAAATGAGAGATGTAAACTTTCCATAATAAGAATAAATAGGAAAGGAGATAGCGGATCACCTTGCTTGAGACCTTTAAAAAATTGAAATTCCTCCGTTGGGCTACCGTTTACAATAATGGAACCACGAGACGATCGTAAGCAGCTTTGAATCCACAACCGCCACTTGTTACCAAATCCGAACTTATGTAAGACATCGTCCAGAAAATCCCACCGAACCGTATCATACGCTTTCTCAAAATCCACTTTAAAGAATAACGCTTGTTTCTTCTTAGTTTTACACCAATGCATAACCTCATTAAGGATGAACGGGCCATCCAAGATTTGTCTCTCCGCAATAAACGCAGATTGCACTTCATTCACAATGTCATCTAAAACCCCAACGATGCGATTCGCGAGGATTTTGGCGACAATCTTGTATATACTTCCGATTAGACTAATAGGCCTAAAATCTTTCACCATGTTTGCATCAGGGATTTTTGGAATCAATGCAATAAACGCCGAATTACAGCCAATTGGGAAGTTATTATGGATGAAAAAATATTTAACTGCCTCAAATACCTCGTTATCAATCGTTGGCCAAAAGTGACGATAAAAACCAAACGAGAATCCATCCGGGCCGGGGGACTTGTCCGTCCCACAGTCCCACACCGCCCTCTTCACCTCCTCCATAGACACCATACGTTCCAAGTCATATTCCGGCAGTATTGTTGCTCTGGCCGTTGTACTCTGGGAAACAACCGTGATTATTGTACACATAATTGTTTTAAGGGAACGTGTTCAACACGAGACTTGGTCTTCTTTGTTGATTCTTTCTGGTTAAATTCGGTTCAGATTCTTCGTATACTTTCTTTAATTGCATTCTAAGTTTTCTTCTTGATATTGTAATTTAAATTTTATATAAACGGTTCTTTATTTCGTACAAATACATCTAGGGAGTTAACTAATTAAAATAATCAAAACGTGAGAACTAATCGAATTAGCCAATTAGATTATCTGATTGAAGTCGATGGCATGGTTGACAACAATTATTTAGTGGCGTTTTGTAGCACCTAGCGACACGTGTTATAAATTCAATTATTGTTTGGCAACAGGCATTTAGCGTTTGCATTTCTTGTAATTAGTCTCTTTCAAAACGTGTCATGGAAAAACATTTAGGGTTTTGTTTGGTTGACCACTCTAGTGTGGGTTTAAGTGTGAAAAGATAGTAGATGCATGTTTAGTATGAGGGTGTAGCATTTGGATGTGTCATATTCAAATTTACTTCAAATCCAGAATATAATATCAAACCTATCTGCAAACCAAACGAACTTTAGATTTTATTGCTAGCGTTATATTTTTTTAAGTTACACCCCTCAAAAGTTATGTTCCTAAATATTACTAGTATTGTAAATCGATTTGATGGCATCGGCCAGTTCATAATCCCAACTCCCAAGCATGAAAATGAACATTATATCATGGTTGGTTTTTACTATATATACTCATTTCATACTTTTTAGTTGTTTCTACAAAATAATCTTGTTTTTTCCTATCAAATTTGACCATGCCACCGTATTCTTTTGTACTATAGGAATTACGAATACGAATATATATAACACACCGAACATATAAGAACAATTAAAATGATACTTGAATATATGTCATTTTACAATTTATAGTTACAACTATAACTACGTTACGAAACACATTTTTAAACACAAACAACCATTCTTGACTACTATTGCTAACTGTTAAATACTACTGCTATGTTTCGCTAAACTTACCCTATGTCAAGATGAGAAAAATTCCTTATAGAACACTTTATTCTCAAAGAACAAACCGGTGGATCTCCACCTTTTTTTTTTAACGGCAAAACTTTTATTAGAAAACTAGCAAGATACTAGAAGGATTACATACTAATACACATGGGGCTTTTAAGCCAAGAAAACCAGTTTAACCGAGACTTAGACCTGCTATTCATCCATAAAAAAGACATTTGGACCACCTTTTATTTTAATCTGATCTAATGGTGTATATATTTTCCCATTTTATTTTTAATATTTAGATAGGGGTATTTTTTTAATTTCATCTCTATCTTATACACTCTGATATAAACACACATATCATTCATTTCTCTCGACCTTTACACACACACACTTACACACACAGTAACCACCCACCCCTAAATCACTCCCAAATCTCTCCCAAATCTAACCCTAATCGGTATTCATCAAAATTGATGGTTGAAAATGGACGTACGAGACGAAATGAGTTTATCTAAAGATGATCCGTCGCCCCAATCATCTTCGTTGCGTGTTTCCGATCAAAATAAGCATTGGAATAAGCTAATAGGTATACATTTCTTTTATTCTTTGTTTATTTTGCTTATTTTGGTTCTTATTTAAGAGTTTTTAGTTTTTGTTTTTTGATTATTTTATATTTCAATTTGTGAATGCTTATTTGTTGATTATTTTGTTTCTTATTTTAGATTCAATCAATAGATGTTGCTTATTTGCTTATTTTGGTGCTTATTTAGGTTTTTTAATTTTTTTTTTTTTTTTTTTTTTTTTTCTTTTTTTTTTTTTTTTTTTTTTTTTTCTTTTTTTTTTTTTTTTTTTTTTTTTTTTTTTTTTTTTTTTTTTTTTTTTTTTGTTTTTTTTTTTTTTTTTTTTTTTTTTTTTTTTTTTTTTTTTTCTTTTTTTTATTTTTTTTAGGTTTTTTAATTTTTGTTTCTTATTTATTTTTATTATCAGTTTGTTGTTGATTATTTGTTAATGATTTCGTTGAATAATTAGTGCTTAAGCAAATAGATGTTATCTTTTCATGAGCTTTTTGCTTGTTTTTTGCTTATTTAGTTTTAGCTTGTTTTCGGTTTGCTGATTTTGTTGCTTATTTAGGTTTTTTTATGTTTAGCTTTTAGTGATGAATCACATGTGATTCGTTTTGTGTTATGTTGCTTATTTAGTAGCTTTTGCTCTATTCTGCTTATTTATTAGCTGTTAGTGGATTTTTTTTTATTTTTTGTGTTTTGTGTTAGCGTGTTAAGGATAGCATCAGGGTTGGTAGTCATCTCAAGCCTCAAGTTGGTAGTCTCTCTCCTAGGAAGTGGCGTACAAGGGATATGATTGTTGCTGCTAAACATGGCGATAATGTGCTTAATGTGCAGCCGGTGTCTGAATTCAATCCTACAACTGGTATACAAGTTTTGAAACCGTTGGTTAAGAAACCATTGGTTTTCCGGGACAAGGTTAAGGATAAGGCTTCGGTTAAGAAACCCGCTGATGTTGTGGAGAAATCGGAAAAAGTTAAGGATAAGGCGACGATTATGAAACCGACTGATGTTGTGGAGAAACCGATTACTGTTGTGGTTAAAGATAAGGTGACGGTTAAGAAACTGGCCGTTGTGGCGACGGTTAAGAAACCAGCTAATGTTGTGGAGAAACCGGCTATATTGGTTAAGGAAAAAGGATAAGGATAAGGCGCAGGTTTCGATTTTTAAGGAAAATGATGTTGTGCCTGATGTTGGTTTGGAGAAGGTTGTTTCAAATGATAAGGAGTTGTCGGATTTTGTTAGTAAGAAGAGAAGGCGTCGGACTGAGCTTCCAAAGTTAAATGCGTCGGCTGATGTGGCTGATAAGGAGTCTGATGTTGTGAATAATAAGGATAAGGAGTCGGATGTGGCTGATAAGGAGTCGGATGTTGATAAGGAGTCAGATGTTGATAAGGATAAGTTTGATGCAAATGAGTTGTTGTCAGATGTTGTTAGTAAGAAGAGAAGGCGTCGGACTGAGCTTCCAAAGGTAAATGCGTAGGCTGCTGTGGCTGATAAGCTGCTTGTTGAGAAGTCGGTGGTCAAGGCGGCTGTCAAGCGCACTGTCAAGCCCGCTCTCAAGCCGGCTGTCAAGGGTAATGAGAGTAAAAAGTTGAAGAGTAAGTCTGGTATGAAGAGAAAGATAAAGAATTCTTCTGATTCTTTTTCTTCGTCTGTTGATGAAAAGGAATTGAGGCGTCTTCTTAAAAAACTAAAAAATATTAAACAAGAAGACTCTGATGGGAGTGTGTCGGACAGAAAGATGAAATATAAGAAAAAAAAGAAAGAGTTGACGCCTAGTGAAGCAGCACATGAAGAGTATCTTAAGCATTATCCAACTCTTCGTGCCAGGGCGGTCCCTAAGTCCCTTTTGCTGCTATTCGGGGATCACAAGTTAATATGTGGAGCTTTTTGTCTGAAATAGGTTTCAATTCGTTTCACAACCTTGCCATTGATGAAATACCGTCAAGGGTTGGAAGGTTTTGTGTTGCAAACTTTAATTCTTCCACTTATAAGTTGTTTTTGGATTATGGTGATTCAATTCATGTCACTCCTACTAAAATCCATGATATTTTAGGTATCCCCGTGGGTGGTATTTCTTTATTTTCGTTAGAGGCGAGACCAGTGGAACATGAGTTTGTGAAGTCGTGGGTTGATCAGTTTTACCCGAAACCATTGAAGAAAATCCGAGTCGATAATATTGCTTAAAAATTGATCTTTTCTCACGAAGTTGACATTCTTTTCAAAGTCAACTTTCTAACTTTGTTCACTAATACAATTGGTAGAGTTGCCGGTTTGAAGGGAGAAATCTGTTTGGATGTGGTCCGACGCTTGCGTGAAGATTATGATATTTCTAAGATTGACTGGTGTGGTTACATCCATAGTTGCTTGGAAGATAGTGAAATCCCGAAAAAATGAACTGTGCAATATCTTGGACCATTTCTATTCCTCATTGTAAGTTTCTATTTTTTTTTTTAAAATTTCATGCTTTTTGTATTTACACTTTTGTTTTTTCAAGCTTTTGTATTTTGATTCTACAAAATTCGATGGAGTTGCTGTTGTTCGAACTCGTCCAACTATCAGAGCTTGGAATTCAACTTTGTTGAGACAAAGAGAAAAGCTGGAACTTGATGCACATGTGCTGGGGCTTCTAGAACTTAATGATGAATCGACTGGTGGTGGTTCTATGGTAACTTCAGAGAAAGAGGTTAAGTTTCTTTTTTTGTTTTCATTCTGTTGCTATTTAATCACATTATAATCACATGTGATTCTTAAGGAATCACAAGTGATTTTTCTAATCTCATGAAGAATCACATGTGATTTTTAAGTAATCTATATGATAAGCTATTTTTATGTTTCTAAGTTAATACAATCTGATTAACTGTAGAATTTGATTAAAAAAGCTGAAGAAAAGCGTTCTATTGTTTGTTCTGAAAGAGTTTTTCTAGAAGGGTGTCTTATGACAGCTAGTGAAAAATATCCTGGTGATAGAAAGTTTTTTGAAATTCATCAAAAGTATGCTGAAGTTTTTAAAAATCCAATTGAGTTTGGTTATTACGAAAGTAGTTTAAGAGATGATGGGAATGGTGATGATGATACTGGGAATGGTGATGATGACGATAGGAATGGTGATGATGATGCTGGGGTTGATGACGATTTTAATGAGGATGACTATGATAATGTGGATGGGAATGATTCGTCTGTTAATGACAAGGAGGTACTTGTTGAGGATGATGGAAATCGTGTTGTGGATGGAAATGGTGATGGGCAGGATGATAATAGAGGTTCAAAGAAGCAGGTTGAGTCAACGGAAAAACAATCAGTTGATCCTACTGGAGAAGAAAATGTTTTTGAGGAAGAAAATGACATCACGTGTACCCCTAAGTCGTACATCAGTGGTTAGATGCAAATGCCGATTTTGTTTTAGAGGTGATTGACTGTGTAGTTGATGAATACTTATATGTAATACTCTAAACACAATTTGTCTGTATATTTTTTTTCAAAAATTTCTTTCTTTTTTTAATTAAATCTTGTTATTTTTTTAGGGTGATGCACTTGATGCCGTTAATTTAGATATCGTGAGAATGGAAGAGTCAGATGCAGGCCCGGTTACTCCTGAGATATTGGCAACACGTGTTTCAAAGTTAAGTCCTAGTCCTAAAAAACGAAGGGTGAAACCATCGTCGTACCTATTATCTCCCTATATGAATAAGACGACGAAGGTTCTACCAAAAATTACTAGGTTGGAGTTTATCGTTGGAAATAGTTTGTTCGCAATGAGGGGCGACAAGATGTAAGTTTATAATTTGATATATGTGATTCTGTTTGAATCACATGTGATTCTATGATAATCATATTTGATTAGGTTCTGTTGAATCACATGTGATTAGGTTTTGAATCACATGTGATTCTGTTAGTTGTTAGTACTAACTATTTTTTATTTTTTGGTACAGTGAACATGTTTTTGAAACATCAGTTGGGCTGGAAAAAGTTTTCGGAATTCGTTTGAATATGGAAACATTAGCACCTGGTTTATGGATTGACGCTAATATGGTCGACTGTTGGGGTGAAGTTCTTAATTATGAAGACCGTTTTAGAAAGGTTGGATCTCTATCTAGACATTTTTTCCCCACTAGCTGTATTGTAAGTGTCTTTAATTTATTTATTTTACTATATAATTATTTTTTTTATAACGATTATTTTATGTATGTGATTGTATATAGACGCTTTCTATGTTTGATGAGACCTATGCTACTGATGAAGAGAGATGGAAAAACTTTTTAGCACAAGTTTCTGCTCAGTTTAAGGATAATGTTAATGGCTTGGCTCTCAATGGCATTGATTTGGTAAAATTGCTTTTTTTAAATTATACTTATGCATTGTTTTTATATTTTTCATCATTTTAATTATGTTTTTTATTTTTTTAAAATCAGGCCTTTTTTCCAATTTGCTTGTCTGTCTATTTTTATGTGGTCGTGTTCAGCTTAACCAAGACAACATCAATGACAATTCTAGATAACAGTGACTCTGGAGCAACATATGATTCAAAGTATAAACAAGCATGTGATCTTCTTGTAAGTATTTTACTTTATGTGATTTAATACATGATCATTTGTGATTGCCCCTGATCACATGTGATTTACCTAATTGAAATGTTCCCAGAATTAAATGTTTTCATTTATTTTACCTTTTTCTATTTTTTATTGTATAAAAAGCTGTTTACTCGTCATCTGAAGTTGTATGGACACCAAAGACATTCAAAGATTGAAGGCGAAAATCCTTAAGATGAAGTGGAAGACCAAGACAAATTTCAGAGACTGCGGTATCTTTACTATGCTTCATATGGAATCTTACAGTGGTCAAACTGCTTCAACTTGGGATTGTGGGCTTGTTTCTGAGTCGAAGTTGCAGTGTGACATGCTGAGGCGATTGAGATTCAAGTTCGCTACAAAGATTCTGTTACACGAGATTAATGTGCATGCCCCAAAGATGCTTGAATTAGCTAAAGAGTTTGATAAGCTTGATTCTCGTGAAAAGTTGTCCATAGTGGTTGAAGCTGCTAAGAATAGGGGTGAACGTGAACGCAGTTAAGTATCCTGTAGAAGAATGTCTTTTTTTGAAGCTGAATATCTTTTGTGAAGTTGTTTAAAACCACCAGTTCAGTTTCGGTAGTTCAGTGGTAGTTTTTATGGTACTTCAACACATCCATATGGAACTTGTGTTTTGTGAATTGTAGTTCAGCTATCTATCTATACATGTTAGATTAGAAGCTAATTCGATGGTAGAACAATTCTAGTTTTTATGGCATTAGTAATATCAGTTTTAGTGTCTTTGGAATCTATTTTTTTTTCAAGTATGTCTGGATGAATCACATGTGATTAAAAAAAATTACAAGGGATATTGAAAAGGAATCACATGTGATTTTAAAAGATTCATATATACAAAACATTTGCAATTGCAATCTATATTTTATTGGTTTTTTTCAAGTATGTCTGGATGTCTTTATGAATCACATGAGATTTGCAAAAGAATTACAAGGATATTGAAAAGGAATCACATGTGATTAAGTAACTAACAAACAATTTTTATTAAGTAGCTAAGAAACTTGACAAATGTTATCAGAATATTCAAGTAAAAAAAATTCAGTAACAAAAAAATGTTCAAACATCAATAATTGGTGTCAGCTTCTTCTTTTTCCTTGCCTTTGGATTCTTTGGACAAGTTATTTTGGTATGCTCGTTTGTCTTCTCCTGACAGTATCCACAAACCTTCATTGCTTTCACTTTAACTTTAATTGCTTTTTCTCTTTCACTTTTCAAACGTTCTCCATTTTTTAAATGTTCTCCTTTGTTTACAGCCTTTGTTGGATTTTTTACATCAACTTGATTTGGTTTTGATATGGAAAAAATACCACCAATCACATCTCCTGTATTTCTTGAAGCGGGATTCGGCATATCAGCTTTCACTTCATCCAAGAGTATTTTTAATTTTTCTACATAAGTGCCCATCCTTCTTTCATCTTTGCTCAACAAGAATAAAGAATCGTCTACCAAAAAATTTGCCTCATTTGTAAGTCATTCAATTGTTAAATTTTTTTCCCCATATTTGTTTCTTTGTCTTCTCAGGTCAGGTGGTATTACGTCCCTTGTCAAGCGCCTCAAAATGTATTGCTTTGGAATAACATTAATATCATGATTCTTGAACACACAGAATATGTGTCGACATAGAAACCCGTATCGGAGAAAATGTCTACAAGAACATACGACTGAACCATCTTCTATAATTCGTAGTACCTTTTTAAAAAATACAAGAAATAAGAATTTTTATAGAATGACATGAGATTAAAAACTAGGCATGTGAATCATGTAATTTATCTTAAAAATACTTGTTATTTCAACACAAATCACATATGATTTAAAAATAATCACATATTATTCTAAAGGAATCACATGTGATTCTAGAGGAATCACATGGGATTCTAGAGGAATCACATGAGGTTAGCTTATATAAATAGATGATCCATAATAGAATCATATGAGATTAACTAAAATCACGTGATTCAGTTTGAATCTCATGTGATTCAGTTTAAATCTCATGTGATTCAGTATGAATCTCATGTGATTCTGTTATGAAATCTCATGTGATTCAGTTTGAATCTCATGAGATTCAGTCTGAATAACATATAAAGACTTACCTTAAAGTCTCTCGCTGTTTCTGCCACAGTTCCAGATTTCTTCTCTTGTTCTTTTCCCTTTTTGGTATTAAGTGCTGTATTATTCTTTGGATTCTTGTCTCTAATAATGACAGTTTCACAACCTTCATTTATTTTTAAATCTTGTATCGTACAAGTCCAACAACCTTGGATTATTTCCGTTTGAACAAGCAAAAATATCGTCCTAGTATATACTCGTGCTGCATGAAGTTCAATTGGCAACTTTGTTTCACATTTTGGAGCTGCTTCAATTGTTTTGAAGTCTAATGCCTCTTGTCTATACCTTTGCCTTTCCATTGCTGATTCATATGACATCATGAAACTAACAAGCGTTGCCCCAGGGTTTGTGAAACTTTTGAAGAACGAGTTTTCACTTTCAGACCTTGAAGTGGTCCTCATCAATCCAAATAACGGGGAGTCAACAAAATAAGCTGGAATCCAAATTTCTCGAATATTAAACATCTTTGTCATCCATTTGTGATTTTGCAAACCAAAATCTTCAATCAATTTTGCCCATTTTTCTTCAAACTTCAATGGTTCAATGAACATATTCCAAACGATCTTATCAAAACGTTCTTTGAAATCTGTTTCATTGTATATTTGCTTACAAATCTGTTTCGGATAAATTATAGTAATTAGTTTAATCACAAGAGATACAAAGATGAATCACAAGAGAGACTATAAGGTAAGTTTTTATATGTTTGTAATAACCTTTTACATGAATCACATGAGATTTGTTGAAAATCTCATGTGACTCCTTTAGATTCACATATGATTCCTTTTCAATCTCATGTGATTCCGTTTAAATCATATGTGATTGTTCTGTACTCACAAGTAATAGATATGATTAAAAAAGAATCACATGAGATTCAAAGGAATCACATGAGATTCAAACTGAATCTCATGTGATTCAGTTTGAATCTCATGTGATTCTGTTTGAATCACAATTATTTGTTAAAAAATTATGTGAATAAAAATACCTTTGATGGAATTTTTTGCATAATATGCCACATGCAAAGTCTGTGTTTGGCTTTAGTAAAAACGGCTTCGATAGCTCTTTTCATGGCTCCATCTTGATCTGTCACAATCATCGTTGGTTCTTTTAAGAAAGCGGGTCATTGAATCCCTGTTAGCAGTCCTAATCATTTACTTACGTGTTTGATTTTGTATCTTCATGTAGAAGCATTCGGAACAAGTGTGACACACTTTCCGTGATATCGATGGAAATGAATGGCCCCCCCCCCCCCCCCTGGGTCCGTACAAACTTCATGTTGTACCTATACAAAAATGAGTAAGATTCATGAATATGCGACTAATTTTATCCCTAAATACTTGTGATTCAGTTTGAATCTCATGTGATTCTGTTTGAATCTCATGTGATTCAGTTTGAATCTCATGTGATTCCGTTTGAATGTCATGAGATTCAGTTCGAATCTCATGTGATTCTGTTTGAATCTCATGTGATTCAGTTTGAATCTCATGTGATTCCGTTTGAATCTCATGTGATTCTGTGTGAATCATATCTATTACTTGTGAGTACAGAAGAATCAGATGTGATTCATCGTTAATCCATGTGATTCTGTTTGAATCACATGTGTTTTTACTAAATAAGAGTAAATTTTATTGGATAAAGTGAACCCACTTACTTGGTTGCTGTTTGAGGTTGCATCAAAATTTACTGTCTCAAAATCCTTGTAATTACATTTGGCAACTTCATAGCCAAACATCGAGGACTAACTCACTATTTTCTACCCTATACCGAAAGGTGAAGTTCGGCACATACGTTTTTCTGTTTTCCATTTTGTTTATGAGCATTTGTGCGTCACTTTCACCTATGAAAACATTCACATCCCTCTGATGATTCTTAAAATCATCAGTCGTCCCATGTACATATTCATGCCTACTTCATGCTACTTAACTAATTAGCTGTTCTTTATTTATTTATTTCTGTGCACGTGTTGCACTAATTTTATTAGTTGTAGCTTTCACAACAAACATTTTTTCTGCTTGAGTCATCTTTCTTTGTTTCTTTGTAAAATGTTTGTACTCTTTTGGTATCAGCATGTGATTGTGTTTGGGGTAAAATTGATCTAACTTGTATCTTCCAGAAACAATATCCAAAACTAATTTTATACGAGCTTTGCAACCTGTTACATGAGTTGTTGTATTTCTTTTTTGTTTCTCACTATATTCAGGATCAAGAGTGTCGACATTTATACCTTTTGGAACACCTTCTCTATTACACATGATGTACTTATGTTTTACCACTCCTGATTTTGTTAGCCTTTGCCCTGATTTCTTAACTTCAAAACCTCCCATTTCAGCGTATTTCGAATACATGTCAATAGCTTCATCTACTGTATCATACCAGGTCCCCTCAACTGGTATACGAATTCCTTCTACATGAGGTTCCCAATATATCGATCCACCAGGCGTTTCATTTTGCTCGTATAAAGTTGCTCTTGGTGTTTTCATACAATCTGTATATAAAAAAATTGAATCACATCAAATTAATTATCATGTAACCACTGAATCACATGCAATAACTAAAAAACGAAAAAAATTACATGTGATTTATCATGAATCTCATGTGATTCATCAAGAATCACAAGGGATTCTATTTGAATCACACAGGATTCTGTTTTAATCACATGTAGGATTCCATAATGTAGCATAGTAAAAACACCACAATCTCTAAAATTTGCTTTAGGTCTTCCATTATGCTTGGGGATTGTTGATTCACATGTGATTCATTACAATTCACATGGATTCTTAATGAAATCAGTGTATGGTATGTTTTGTTTTGCGTAACGATTAACAGTGTGTGAGATATTTAATTTTAAAAAAAGGTGAAAAGTGAGTTTTTTTATTTTTGTTAAAAAAAGGAGTGGCTGTGATTTGTTCATTGGGTGTATAACAAAAATTGGGTCTATATTAAACTTTTGGCACTGCCCTGTGGTCTTTTTCATTTATAGTTTGCCACATTTAATACTTGACCATTTTTTGCCATTTAAGCCTAGCAGCTTATTATAGCTTATCTCCTGCTTATTTCATTAAGCTGTTTTCCCCATTTTATTTTTTCTAGATTAAGCATTGTCCAAAGTACTTTCAATAATTTTTTCAGAATTTTTAAAATTTGTTTACTATTTTTATGCATTTTTTAGATTAGATCAATTTTAAATTCATAATAAATAAAATAAAAAAAATATAATTCTTTTTTTTAAAATTTTCTTTTATCATTTAAGACTTTTACAAATTAAATTTGCATTTTTAGGGTTAAAATTTGATAGTTTAAGTTTTTAAAGCTCGGGTTTTGATCCCGTTATTGTTTTTCGTGTTTTTGCTTTAATTGCTTTCGTTTTAGGCTTGTATTTTCTTGTTTTTTGCATTTATATTTGTAGAAATAGAATCTCAAATCAAAATTTTGAATTATTTAAACGCGCGATCACGAACTTAACCTAGATTCTCAATTCACGTCTCGTCGGGAAACGACCCTGGAAGGTTTTTTTTTTACTTTACTTTGGATAAAAGTAATTCCTTCTTTAAAACCTTACGGAATACTTACGCTCTCTCTTCTTAATTGATATTTTGGTTATATATTATATAGAAAAAAGTTCCTTATAGAACACTTTCTTCTCAAAGAACAAACCGGTGGATCTCCACCTTTTATTTTAATCTGATCCAACGGTGTAGATATTTTCCCATTTTATTTTTAATATTTAGATAAGGGTATTTTCATTATTCATCATCTTTTCTTATAAACTTGGATAAAACACACATATCATTCATTTCTCTCAACCTACACACACACACTTACACACACAGTCACCACCCATCCCTAAATCACTCCCAGATCTAACCCTAATCGGTATTCATCAAAATTGATGGTTGAAAATGGACGTACGAGACGAAATGAGTTTATCTAAAGATGATCCGTCGCCCAAATCATCTTCGTTGCGTGTTTCCGATCAAAATAAGCATCGGAATAAGCTAATAGGTATACATTTCTTTTATTCTTTGTTTATTTTGTTTATTTTGGTTCTTATTTAAGAGTTTTTAGTTTTTGTTTTTTGATTATTTTATATTTCAATTTGTGAATGATTATTTGTTGATTATTTTGTTTCTTATTTTAGATTCAATCAATGGATGTTGCTTATTTAGGTTTTTTAAGTTTTGTTTCTTATTTTCTTTTATTATCAGTTTGTTGTTGATTATTTGGTAATGATTTCGTTGAATAATTAGTGCTTAAGCAAATAGATGTTATCTTTTCATGAGCTTTTTGCTTGTTTTTTGCTTATTTAGGTTTAGCTTGTTATTCGTTTGCTTATTTGTTGCTTATTTAGGTTTTTTTATGTTTAGCTTTTAGTGATGAATCACATGTGATTCGTTTTGTGTTATGTTGCTTATTTAGTAGCTTTTTGCTTATTTGCTTATTTATTAGCTGTTTAGTGATTTTATTTATTTATTTTGTGTTTTGTGTTAGGTGTTAAGGATAAGTCTCAGGTTGCTAGTCTCTCTCCTAGGAAGTGGCGTACAAGGGATATGATTGTTGCTGCTAAACATGGCGATAAAGTGCTTAATGTGCAGCCTGTGTCTGAATTCAATCCTACAACTGGTATACAAGTTTTGAAACCGTTGGTTAAGGATAAACCGTTGGTTGTGGAGAAACCGGAAAAGGTTAAGGATAAGGCTTTGGTTAAGAACCCCGCTGATGTTGTAGAGAAACCGGAAAAGGTTAAGTATAAGGCGACGGTTAAGAAACCGGCTGATGTTTTGGAGAAACCGGTTACTGTTGTATTTAAGGATAAGGCGACGCTTAAGAATCCGGCTGTTGTGGCAACGGTTAAGAAACCGGCTAATGTTGTGGATAAACCAGCTGTATTGGTTAATGAAAAGGATAAGGATAAGGTGCAGGTTTCGATTGTTAAGGAAAATGATGTTGTGCCTGATGTTGGTTTGGAGAAGGTTGTTTCAAATGATAAGGACTTGGTGGATTTTTGTTAGTAACAAGAGAAAGGCGTCGGACTGAGCTTTCCAAAGTTAAATGCGCGGGCTGGGTGACTGATAAGGAGTTGATGTTGGGTGATTAATAAGGATAAGGAGTGGATGTGTGATAAGGAGTTGGATGTTGATAAGGATAAGTTTGGTGCAAATGAGTTGTTGTCAGATGTTGTTAGTAAGAAGAGAAGGCGTCGGACTGAGCTTCCAAAGGTAAATGCGCCGGCTGTGTTGGCTGATAAGTCGCTTGTTGAGAAGTCGGTGGTCAAGCCCGCAGTCAAGCCCGCTGTCAAGCCCGCTGTCAAGCCCGCTGTCAAGCCTGCTGTCAAGCGCGCTGTCAAGGCCGCTCTCAAGCCTGCTGTCAAGGGTAATGATAGTAAAAAGTTGAAGAGTAAGTCTGGTATGAAGAGAAAGATAAAGAATTCTTCTGATTCTTTGTCTTCGTCTGTTGATGAAAAGGAATTGAGGCGTCTTCTTAAAAAACTTAAATATGTTAAACAAGAAGACTCTGATGAGAGTGTGTCGGACAGAAAGATGAAATATAAGAAAAATGAGAAAGAGTTGACGCCTAGTGAAGTGGCACATGAAGAGTATCTTAAGCATTTTCCAACTCTTCGTGCCAGGGCGGTCCCTAAGTCCTTTTTTGCTGCTATTCAGGGATCACAAGTTGATATGTGGAGCTTTTTGTCTGAAATAGGTTTCAATTCGTTTCACAACCTTGCCATTGATGAAATACCGTCAAGGGTTGGAAGGTTTTGTGTTGCAAACTTTAATTCTCACACTTACAAGTTGTGTTTGGATTCTGGTGATTCAATTCATGTCACTCCTAGTAAAATCCATGATGTTTTAGGTATCCCCGTGGGTGGTATTTCTTTATTTTCGTTAGAGGCGAGACCAGTGGAACATGAGTTTGTGAAGTCGTGGAGTGGTCAGTTTTTCCCCGAAAAGCTGAAGGGAAAATCCGAGGTTGGTGATATTGCTTCAATATTATTCTTTGCTCACCAAAGGTGACTTTATTTCAAAGTCAACTTTCTACTTTGTTCACTATTAAATTGGTAGAGTTGCCGGTTTGAAGGGAGAAATCTGTTTGGATGTGGTCCGACGCTTGCGTGAAGATTCTGATATTTCTAAGATTGACTGGTGTGCTTACATCCATAGTTGCTTGGAAGATAGTGAAATCCCAAAAAAACGAACTTTGCAATATCTTGGACCATTTCTATTCCTCATTGTAAGTTTTTAATTATTTTTTTTTAAATTTCATGATTTTTGTATTTACACTTTTTTTTCAGCTTTTGTATTTTGATTCTACAAAATTCGATGGATTTCCTATTGTTCGAACTCGTCCAGCTATCAGAGCTTGGAATTCAACTTTGATGAGACAAAGAGAAAAGCTGGAACTAAAAGAACATGTGTTGGGGCTTCTAGAACTTCATGATGAATCAACTGGTGGTGGTTCTATGTTAACTACAGAGAAAGAGGTTTAGTGTTTTATTTTCATTCTGTTGCTATTTAATCACATTAGAATCACATGTGATTCTATGAAGAATCACATGTGATTTTTAAGTAATCCATATGAGAAGCTATTTTTAAGTTTCTAAGTTAATACAATCTGATTAACTGCAGAATTTGATTAAAAAAGCTGAAGAAAAGCTTTCTATTGTTTGTTCTGAAAGAGTTTTTTTGGAAGGGTGTCTTATGACGGCTAGTGAAAAATATCCTGGTGATAGAAAGTTTTTTGAAATTCATCAAAAGTATGCTGAAGTGTTTAAAAATCCAATTGAGTTTGGTTATCACGAAAGTATTTTAGGAGATGATGTGAATGGTGATCATGATACTGGGAATGGTGATGATGTTACTGGGAATGGTGATGATGATACTGGGAATGGTGATGATGATGCTGGGGTTGATGACCACCCCCCTTTCGAATGAGGATGTCTCACTGATAATCGTGGATGGGAATGATTCATTGGTACTGACAAGGAGGTACATGTTGAGGATGATGGAAATCGTGTGGTGGATGGAAATTGTGATGTGCAGTGATGATAAATGGGAGGTTTCAAAAGAAAAAGAAGCAGGTTGAGTCAACGGAAAAACAATCAGTTGATCCTACTGATCCTACTGGAAAAGAAAATGTTTTTGAGGAAGAAAATGGCATCACGTGTACCCCCGAGTCATACACTCAGTGGTTAGATGCAAATGCCGATTTTGTTTTAGAGGTGATTGACTGTGTAGTTGATGAATACTTATATGTAATACTCTAAACACGATTTATCTGTATTTTTTTTTCTTCTAAAATTTCTTTCTTTTTTTAATTAAATCTTGTTATTTTTTTCAGGGTGATGCACTTGATGCCATTAATTTAGATATTGTGAGAATGGAAGAGTCAGATGCAGTCACGGTTACTCCTGAGAGATTAGCAACTCGTGTTTCAAAGTTAAGTCCTAGTCCTGAAAAACGAAGGGTTAAACCATCGTCGTACCTATTATCTCCCTATATGAACAAGACGACGAAGGTTCTACCAAAAATTACTAGGTTGGAGTTTATCGTCGGAAATAGTTTGTTCGCAATGAGGGGCGACAAGATGTAAGTTTATAATTTGATATATGTGATTCTGTTTGAATCACATGTGATTCTGTTTGAATCACATGTGATTCTGTTTGAATCACATGTGATTCTGTGTGAATCACATGTGATTCTGTGATAATCATATATGATTAGGTTCTGAATCACATGTGATTAGGTTTTGAATCACATGTGATTCTGTTAGTTGTTAGTACTAACTATTTTTGATTTTTTGGTATAGTGAACATGTTTTTGAAACATCATCTGGGCTGGAAAAAGTTTTCGGAATTCGTTTGAATATGGAAACATTAGCACCTGGTTTATGGATTGACGCTAATGTGGTCGACTGTTGGAGTGAAGTTCTTAATTATGAAGAGCGTTTTAGAAAGGCTGGATCTCTATCTAGACATTTTTTCCCCACTGGTTGTATTGTAAGTGTCTTTAATTTATTTATTTTACTATATAATTATTTTTTTATAACGATTATTTTATGTATGTGATTATATATAGACACTTTCTATGTTTGATGGGACCTATGCTACTGATGAAGAGAGATGGGAAAACTTTTCAGCACAAGTTTCTGCTCAGTTTAAGGATAATGTTAATGGCTTGGCTCTCAATGGCATTGATTTGGTAAAATTGCTTTTTTTTAATATATAACTTTATTCATTGTTTTTATATTTTTTCATCATTTTAATTATGTTTTTTATTTTTTTTAAATCAGGCCTTTTTTCCAATTTGCTTGTCTGGCCATTTTTATGTGGTCGTGTTCAGCTTAACCCATACAACATCAATGACGATTCTAGATAACAGTGACTCTGGATCAACATATGATTCAAAGTATAAACAAGCATGTGATCTTCTTGTAAGTATTTTACTTTATGTGATTTAATACATGATCATTTGTGATTGCCCCTTGATACATGTAGATTGCCCAGATCACATGTGATTTACCTAATTGAAATGTTCCCAGAGTTAAATGTTTTTATTTATTTTATTTTTTTCTATTTTTGTTGTAGAAAAAGCTGTTTACTCGTCATCTGAAGTTGTATGGACACCAAAGACATTCAAAGATTCAAAGATTGAAGGCAAAAATCCTTAAGATGAAGTGGAAGACCAAGATAAATTTCAGAGACTGCGGTATCTTTACTATGCTTCATATGGAATCTTACAGTGGTCAAACTGCTTCAACTTGGGATTGTGGGCTTGTTTCTGAGTCGAAGTTGCAGTGTGACATGCTGAGGCGATTGAGATTCAAGTTCGCTACAAAGATTCTGTTACACGAGATTAATGTGCATGCCCCAAAGATGCTTGAATTAGCTAAAGAGTTTGATAAGCTTGATTCTCGTGAAAAGTTGTCCATAGTGGTTGAAGCTGCTAAGAATAGGGGTGAACGTGAACGCAGTTAAATATCCTGTAGAAGAATGTCTTTTTGTGAAGCTGAATATCTTTTGTGAAGTTGTTTAAAACCACCAGTTCAGTTTCGGTAGTTCAGTGATAGTTTTTATCGTACTTCAACACATCCATATGGAACTTGTGTTTTGTGAATTGTAGTTCAGCTATCTATCTATACATGTTAGATTAGAAGCTAATTCGATGGTAGAACAATTCTAGTTTTTATGGCATTAGTAATATCAGTTTTAGTGTCTTTGGAATCTATGTTTTTTTTTCAAGTATGTCTGGATGTCTGTATGAATCACATGTGATTATAAAAAAATTACAAGGGATATTGAAAAGGAATCACATGTGATTTTAAAAATTCATATATACAAAACATTTGCAATTGCAATCTATATTTTATTGCTTTTTTTTCAAGTATGTCTGGATGTCTTTATGAATCACATGAGATTTGCAAAAGAATTACAAGGATATTGGAAAGGAATCACATGTGATTAAGTAACTAACAAACAGTTTTTATTAAGTAGCTAAGAAACTTGACAAATGTTCAGAATATTCAAGTAAAAAAAATTAAGCAACAAAAAAATGTTCAAATATCAATAATTGGTGTCAGCTTCTTCTTTTTCCTTGCCTTTGGATTCTTTGGACAAGTTATTTTGGTATGCTCGTTTGTCTTCTCCTGACAGTATCCACAAACCTTCATTGCTTTCACTTTAACTTTAATTGCTTTTTCTCTTTCACTTTTCAAACGTTCTCCATTTTTTAAAATGTTACTCCTTCCCCCCTCTTTTCCCCCCCCCCACCCCCCTTCCCCCTTTCCTCCCCATTTGTTTAAGCCTTTGTTTATTTCTTTTTTATTTTTTTTTTTTTTTTTATTTGGATTTTTTCATCAACTTGATTTGGTTTTCGATTATGGAAAAAATACACCAATCACTCTTCCTGTTTTACTTGAAGGCGGGATTCTGGTATCAGCTTTTCTTCATCCAAGAGTTTTTTAATATTTTTCTACATATGTGCCCATCCTTCTTTCATCTTTGCTCAACAGATTCAAAGAATCGTCTACCACAAAATTTGCCTCATTTGTAAGTCTTTCAATTGTTAAATTTTTTTCCCCATATCTGTTTCTTTGTCTTCTCAGGTCAGTTGGTATATGTCATTGTACAGCGGCCTCAAAATGTAATTTCTTTGGAATATATTAAGATCAGATTCTTGAAACACACAGATATGTGTCGACATAGTAACCGTATCGGAGAAATGTCTACAAGAACATAGGACGGACCATCTTTATATAATTCGTAGTACCTTTTTCAAACATACAAGTTATACGAATTTTTATAGTTTGACATGAGATTAAAAACTAGGCATGTGAATCATGTAATTCATCTTAAAAATACTTGTTATTTCAACACAAATCACATATGATTTAAAAATAATCACATATTATTCTAAAGGAATCACATGTGATTCCAGAGGAATCACATGTGATTCTAGATGAATCACATGGGATTCTAGAGGAATCACATGTGATTCTAGAGGAATCACATGAGGTTAGCTTATATAAATAGATGATCCATAATAGAATCATATGAGATTAACTAAAATCAAATGAGACTACATAAAAAATAATGTGATTCCTGCTTTGATATCTAATGTAATTCGATTGGAATCGCCACGTGATTCAGTTTGAATCTCATGTGATTCAGTTTAAATCTCATGTGATTCAGTATGAATCTCTTGTGATTCTGTTATGAAATCTCATGTGATTCAGTTTGAATCTCATGAGATTCAGTCTGAATAACATATAAAGACTTACCTTAAAGTCTCTCGCTGTTTCTGCAACAGTTCCAGATTTCTTCTCTTGTTCTTTTCCCTTTTTGGTATTAAGTGCTGTATTATTCTTTGGATTCTTGTCTCTAATAATGACAGTTTCACAACCTTCATTTATTTTTAAATCTTGTATCGTACAAGTCCAACAACCTTGGAATTGATTCCGTTTGGAAACAGCAAATAATATGTCCTAGTATTATATGTGCTGCATGAAGTTCAATTGGCAATTTGGTTTCACTAGTTAGGAGCTGCTTCATTTGCTTTGCGAAGTCTCTAATGCCTCTTCGTCTATACTTTGCATTTCCTTGCCTGATGCATATGCATCATTGAAACTAAACAAGCGTTGCCCCAGGGACTTGTGAAAACTTTTGTAAGAATCGAGTTTTCACTTTCAGACCTTGAAGTGGTCTCATCAATCCAATTTTAATGGGAGTCATCAACAATAAGTGGGAATCCAAAATTTCTCGAATATTAATACATCTTTGGTCATCCATTTGTATGATTTTGCAAACCAAAAATCTTCAATCAATTTTGCCCATTTCTCTTCAAACTTCAATGGTTCAATTGAACATATTCCAAACGATCTTATCAAAACGTTCTTTGAAATCTGTTCATTGTATATTTCTTAAAATCTGGTTGACAGGATATATTTTGTAATTAGTTTAAATCACAATTGATTTGTTGTTGAGATAACTTTTTACATGAATCACATGAGATTTGTTGAAAATCTCATGTGACTCCTTTATATTCACATGTGATTCCTTTTCAATCTCATGTGATTCCGTTTAAATCATATGTGATTCTTCTGTAATCGCAAGTAATGATATGATTCAAAAATAATCACATGAGATTCTAAAAGGAATAATTGGGATTTTAAAGGAATCACTATGAGATTCAAACTGAATGACTGAGATTCAAACTGAATCTCATGTGATTCAGTTTTAATCTCATGTGATTCTGTTTGAATCACAAGTATTTGTTAAAAAATTATGTTAATAAAAATACCTTTGATGGAATTTTTTGCATAATATGCCACATGCAAAGTCTGTGTTTGGATTTAGTAAAAACGGCTTCGATAGCTCTTTTCATGGCTCCATCTTGATCTGTCACAATCATCGTTGGTTCTTTTAAGAAAGCGGTCATGAATGCTGTTAGCAGCCACGTGTATGATTTTATATCTTCATGTAGAAGCAATCGGGAACAGTGTGAAACATTTCGTATTATCGATACCAATGAATGGTACTAAACTTCATGTTGTACCTATATAAAAAATGATTAATATTCATGAATGTGCGACTAATTTTATCCCTAAATACTTGTGATTCACATCAAATCTCATGTGATTCTGTTTGAATCTCATGTGATTCAGTTTGAATCTCATGTGATTCCGTTTGAATCTCTTGTGATTCTGTGTGAATCATATCTATTACTTGTGAGTACAGAAGAATCAGATGTGATTCAAACTGAATCACATGTGATTCTGTTTTAATCACATGTGTTTTTACTAAAATAAGAGTAATTATATAGGATAAAAGTGAACCACTTACTTGTTGCTGTTGAAGGTTGCATCAAAAGATACTATGTCTCCAAACTCCTTGTAATTGCATTTGGCAACTTCATCAGCCCAAAACATCGATACTAACTCACTATTTTCTACCCTATACTGAAAGGTGAAGTTCGGCACATACGTTTTTCTGTTTTCCATTTTGTTTATGAGCATTTGTGCGTCACTTTCACCTATGAAAACATTCACATCCCTCTGATGATTCTTAAAATCATCAGTCGTCCACTGTATTTTACATATTCATATCTCCTTCATGCTACTTAACAAATTGTGTGCACGTGTTGCACCAATTTTATTAGTTGCAGCTTTCACAACAAACATTTTTTCTGCTTGAGTCATCTTTCTTTGTTTCTTTGTAAAATGTTTGTACTCCTTTTGGTTCGCATTACCTCCCTTGATGATTTAAAATCATCAGTCGTCCATGTTTATTCATAGCCTCCCTTCATGCTACTTAACAAATTGTGTGCACGTGTTGCACCAATTTTATTAGTTGCAGCTTTCACAACAAACATTTTTTCTGCTTGAGTCATCTTTCTTTGTTTCTTTGTAAAATGTTTGTACTCTTTTGGTATCAGCATGTGATTGTGGTTTTGGGGTTAAAATTGATCAAAACTTCGTATCTCTACAGAAGGAAAATTTCAAAACTAATTTATTACGAGCTTATGCATCCCTGTTACATGAGTTGTTGTATTTCTTTTTTGTTTGTCACTATATTCAGGATCAAGAGTGATGGACCATTTATACCTTTTGGAACACCTTCTCTATTACAAATGATGTTTTATGTTTACCACTCCTTTTTTGTTAGCCTTTGACCTGATTCACTTAACTTCAAAAACTCCATTTCAGCGTATTTCGAATACATTGTCAATAGCCTTCATCTTCTGTATCATACAAGGTCCACTCAAATGGTATACGTCATTCCTTCTACATGAGGTTCCCCAATATATCGATCCACCAGGCGTTTCATTTTTGCCTCGTATAAAGTTGCTCTTGGTGTTTTCATACAATATTATATAAAAAAATTGAATCACATCAAATTAATTATCATGTAACCACTGAATCACATGCAATAACTAAAAAAAGAAAAAAATGTCATGTGATGTATCATTGATATCTCAAGTTGATTCATCTAGAATCACATGGGATTCTATTTGAATCACACAGGATTCTGTTCTTAATCACTTGTAGGATTCCTAATGTAGCATGTAAAAAACACACAATCTCTAAAATTTGCGTTAGTCCTTCCACTTAAGCTTAGGGATTCTGTTGAATCACATGTGATTCATTACAAATCACATGAGATTCTTAAATGAAAATAAGTGTCTGATGTGGTTCAATTTATACTATTCTCTTTTTCTTACAACAAACATAAATACACAAAATCACAAGTCATTTTTAACTGTTGAACAATACTGAAAACATAATCACATGAGATTCATAATAAAAAAAAATTAGCGCAAAATTACATGTTATTTTACCTATAAACTTTTCATAACTGCATCTTGGTTTTGCAAATTCTTGTAAAACATCTTCTGTATCTGATTCGAGTTCATTATCCTTTTCAAAAACCTGTTTGTTCAGATCCATGTTTTCAACAGCTTCCATAAAATTATTTAACTGATTTTCATTCATGTTCATATCCTGTTTGTTCAGATCCATGTTTTCATCCATGTTTAGATCCGGCGATTTAGATGATGGAGATGACCGGCGTTGGTTGTATATGTTTTCCGGCGAGGTTGTATATGATGGAGATGAAGCAGTGGTGGTTATTTGTTAGGGAGATGAAGAATTGGTGGTTTCCGGCTTGATTTTTATTAATTAGAAGAAGCAGTGGTGGTTTCCGGGGATGTTGTTAGTTTTCCGACGTGAATCAGGCGGTGTTTTTTATTATCCGGTGTGTGTGTTATTTGAGGAGAGAGAAAGTTAAAAATTAAATGAGGGGTAAGTTGTATAATTTGTGAATTATATATGATGTTAAGAATTAATATTAACCATTGGATTTAAATGAGATCAATGGCCAAGATCTTCTTTTTTGTTCTTTGATTGGTATGTGTTTTTCATGGATCTCATCTCATATTATATATATATATGTATTAAGCAATTATTACTATATATATATGTATGATTTTTAAGTACCAGGCAAAGAGAGTAATTTTTGTTAAAACGTCGAAACTTAATAAAACGTAATAACTTTGACAAGATCGTGTTTTGACTTATATAACTAAAACGCAAACATGTTCGGGTGATGTAAACTTTATAAAAATCGCATATGCATCATTTCAATATTATTTTCTTGCACCTAAAGCGCACTACATTTCAACTAGGTTGCGTTTAGGACTTTTGTGCTCGTTCTACGTTTGTTGATTATTCTCGATTCACCACTTGCAAAAGGTGAGTTTATAGCCCCGCTTAAACATATTTACAATTGTTTTTACAAAATCTCGGGGTGAGATACATTGCTTATTTTTACATTTGGACGCAAGTACACTTTTTATATGATTACGGATTAGCCTAAGTATCAGCAACCCTCAAAGCCCAATATCATGAACTGTTAATTACTATGTGTAAGCGCGAGTGTCATAAATAGATCTATTGGGATTGACATGCTCGTTTGGGTAAGTAGCGCTTACTAGTTTCGGAGGTACCAAACTTACAAACGTATACCATGTCGGACTCTAGGTGTTGCGGGTTGAACACCTACAACGGCCATATGATATGTTATACAACTTTATACATATAAAATGTTATATCTTCGGTGTCATGAGCTTAGAGCAATCGTAATTACAACTTTATTTGGCATTGTATGTGGTACATGTCATACACACTTTTAAATCTTGTGGTCCATACATATTGTTTACTTAAACCTATAAACTCACCAACATTATTGTTGACATTTTAAGTATGTTTTCTTAGGTGCTTAAACTTGTAAGGATCATCTGAAGTGCATTTGGAGTCAGCATGCATCATGGCTTTGCCTCATGAAATTCCTATTTTATTTAGTCATTGATGTTATGAAACTATCTTTTATCACCGTTTTAACTCTGAATATTTTAATTTATGTAAAACTTTATTTCTTTTAATTAATTCAATGATGTAATATTTTTAAAACGTCCATTTAGTGGTCGTTCTCTTGTACTTTGTGCTTGTGTATTTATGAAGTCATGCCCCCGATTACCTATTTCCTTGCGACATATTTTGGGGGTGTGACACAACAACTCCCTTTTACAGGCTTTAAAGCCTTCCTACAATGCACCAAACACACGTAAATTCTCTGGTTGGGAGTGTTTGATTAGTTGCAGTTTTAACATCGATCTTAATAGTGGTACTAGAGTTTTTTTCTGCAACTCAACTACATAGTTTCTCAACATTTTTTATTGTAGCTTGTGGTCACCCCTAATCACACTATCTGCCATGTTCTTTGCCCTTAAGGCCTTTTGCATGGACACTTGCACTTCGAACAGGGATCTCTGGATTCACTTGAACTTGTCTTTTTGCAGGTCTGACGCCGCCAGGGTTGACCTGACAGGTTGCATTTTTGTTTTCTAGAAAAATTTTATGAAAAAGATCTTATTAATTATTTCTGGAAAGAATACTGCATAAGTCATGGAAACGGTTAGTACAGATATATGACTCAACAAACAAATAAACAAACATAAAATGTGAATTAATCTAAATTATCTATTTTAAATATTTGATGTGGTTCTTATTAACCAAATAATTCCTCCCTACACTAGTTTCATGCAAAAAAACCTTTGTATGTAATTAAGACGAAGTTAAAGACCAAACAAAGCATGATCACATAGCATTCAAACATATAAGAACAAATAATAAATGATAAAAACACACGACACTCCTAAAATGCATAAAAATAAAAGATGGGTTGCCTCCCAACAAGCACTTTTCTTTATTTAGAAGTCTTATAGCTAGACTTAAAGCACAATACTAGTCCATTTCGTGCAAGCTCACATGTCCACGTATGAACCAATCTTTCATTCCTTCATCAACTTGGTACTCGGGGTTCTAAACTCAAACTATCCTTGTAAATTAACTTGTTCTTCTCGTAAGAATACTTGAGCCCGTTCATTCTATCTCCATCACTTAGTAATGAAATGTGAGGTATTTTGCTCCATTATAAGTATGCCAAGTTTTTAAACCTAGATACCATTCGAGGCATATGGTAAATAAAAGTATCCCACCCTTTACTAAATGAGATCAAACCTTCACTACTATTATCCTCCAACCGAGTACGATCCTTAAAAGGTTTTACCATTACTACTTTGGCTAAATCACTCTCGATGTATTCTCATATGTCTTATAAGTCTGTGAAGTCCGTCACATAAGTAAATCTTTCAACAAACACGTGTGTGGAAACTAGAAGGGGGTTGAATAGTTTACCATTTTTTGAATTTATTTATCATTTATATATAAAAAGTTAGATTCAAGTTTATGTGATCTCAATGTACACGCAATATGAACAATCTAGTTAAGTAAATAAATGACAACAAGAAATAATATTAATTTGCAAGACAAGAGTTAAGAGTTAGAAAGATCAAACCACAACACAAGGATTTATAGTGGTTCGGTAACGAAGCTCCTCTTCGCCCTACTCCACTCCTCGAGTACCCAACTCGAGAGTTCTCTTCACTATGTCAACAAACTCCCTTTAGGCGGAGAAAACCGTACACAAGTAGCTTACACCAATTTCCGACACTAAGCCAAATGTCGAGTCCTAATCTTAGCTAGAACCAATCTACCACACACGTATTTTGAGGCCTAAAATACTAACCGCCCTTACAAGGATTCACTTCACCTAAATACTAACACGATCAACCCGATCTAACTATTACACACAATCACAAGAGATATAAATGAGTTACAACATACAACACAATCGTAACTACGTTACGTAAACACTAAGCTATAATACTTCGTAACTTGATGATAAGAAGTATTCTTCTCTTGCACTTGAAGATCTAAGCTTGAATCACTTGGAAATAAATGCTTAAGATTAAATGATCAAAGGATTGTAGGAGATGTATAAACTGATTTTGAACCGAAAGAAAATAGGTGCAAAATGTGAAAAAGTCTGTGGGAACAGTCTACTATTTATAGGCAATATTGGAAGCCGTTTTACATGGTCGGCCCCCTTAGCTCCCTTGCCGGCCCCCTTATCACTAAGGGGGCGCCCATACCTATAAGGGGGCCACCCATAGTAGGACGCTCTTAATTTTGTCTTTTTCAGGGGAGGTGTTTTCTAAAGTAGTTTTATTCATTTTGAAGGAAAATTTTGAATTCAAAATATTTGTTTTGAATAAAACATTTCTTGTAAATACAAAAATATTTTGTATAAGTTTTAAAAATGTTTGTTACATTTTATAAAAAATGTAAGGTTTAGAAAAATTCAATTCCTTTGATCATTAAATAAATTAAGCATTTATGTATTCATACCTTTAAGTGATTAATTTTCGAAATAAAAATTTACGACTAATAACTTGTTTACGTTTAATTTTACATAGAGCGTTTTACATTTTGTGATTATCAAAACGTAGAGAAGTCGAAAAATATCAATAACGTTTTTAGGCATTATTTCTATCAACGGTGAGAACTTAGAAAATTTAAAGACTCGAGTGAGTATATTTTAAATTCTTTCAATGAGTCTTAACATTATTATGAATTTACATTATGACCCGTGCGATGCACAAGCTTTGTTTTTTGATAAAAAAAATAAACTTCTGCTTATGTCTAAAACTTAACTTTTTTATTTGTTATTAAAATATCAATCTTCCATACATTTTTTCTAAGAATTATCTCAAATATGGATCAAACTACACAACCACTTTGTATGATTTTGTTAACCATCCTTTTAAGTTCGACAATAAATTATTCATTGCAATAATAATTCATTTGCTAGAATGACAGTTAGATATTATTGTAAATTGTGATAGAT